>JAJPUD010016429.1:0-27500 GCA_023553655.1 Myrmecobius fasciatus
GAATGGATAAAGTGAGAAGTGGTAGGCTTTTTTATTGGTATTTTTTTAGTATTTGGGGAACATGGGAGTAGGTTTTAGGTGATCTGTCAATAGATTGGGAGAGTCTGAATATTGGTAGTAAAGTAGGGAGGCAATTTGTTAGAGAAAATGGGATGGAGTGAGATCATTCCCTAATGGGAAACTCCTTTTAGCAAAGCAGGTCAGCACCTCCTTTATACTTTATAGTCTTAGAAAGATGCCTAGAGTAGAGGAGTCAAAATTGGCCCACTGATGACAAACAACCCACAAAACTCTAGATTGCAGCAAGAACCTGATTAAAGTATAATTGAGAAAGGTTTAACAAAAATAAATTTAAAAATACAATAGATAATGTTAATTTGTGATATTTTTAATCAATATGGGCTTACAGGATGATTCTATTTGAATTGGACACCAATGGCCCAGAGTACCAAAGAGGTCAGTGACTTTCAAGATCACACAGTCAGCAGCTATATATACCTGGCTTTGAGCTGGTTTTTTCTTGGAAAGCTGATCTATGCTATCAGGGAAGAATTCAGGCATGGGGGAAATGTGGCTTAATACCTCATTTATTTATATATCATCTCTTTAAGTTGGAGGAATATTTTAATTTAGAGGTAAGAAAATATATCCTGTGTTCATGTTGCAATCCCCTCTTTCTCCTCATATGCAGGTACATGCTGGCACAATAAACTGTGGAATCTGCACACTGCCAGAGAAAGAAAAGACATGAATAAATTTTAAAAATCTTTTAGAGACTGTTTTCCAAACTATATATTATAGGCCACACACTTAGATTTCTTTCATTAGGTTATACTGACCTCTGGAGGCAAAGATACAAAAGGTAGCTCAGCTTGAAATTTGATGAAAGACAAAGGTTTATTTTACATCACTTCTGATGACTAGTTTTCAGATACCAAGTAGGTAATATTTCTAAGACATCCTTATCTAGCTGTGACTCATCTGAATAAGCATTCAGCAGCAGCATTCTAAGTTTGTTGGAAGTCTGATGATGATCAATGTTACAACATAAAAATAAAGCAATTTTGAATTAATCAAATGAAGAATTTCAAAAGATTTGGACCAATTATTATAAAAATTCAGATAGAAGGAAGTTATATATCTCTTGTTCTTATTGTTCAAGACTTGTTCAAAAAGTCTTATGTAGCAGGACATTCATTGTTCAAATACATAAAACTATGAATCTTAAGATAAGCTTGGAACTTTAAAAATAAACCCAAGTAAATTGATTTTTCTTTTTTATTCTCAAAAATACTTTACTACTGTTGGAAATGGTATTCCAGTTATAAAAACTGGGATCTAATGTAGATCCTTGTATTTTAGCCATTGTTCCACCATTCCAGAAGGTGGTACTGACCAAAGAATACTCTGATTGGTGTTAACCTAGGATCATGGCATATATAATTATTACTATTTAACATTCTAACATTCATCAGAATTTTCACTCTTTTCTTCCAGTTTCCCTTACCACAACTATCATTTTTGTCTACTGGGTCAAGTCAACTCATTCTTCTAGAAAATAACAAGCTTCTTAAAAAGACAGAAAGAAATTTTACAAGCACCCCAAGTCCTATGCCTGGTCTCATTGAATCCACCAGTCGATCTGATGGTTTTCAGTTACCCAATAAATTGCAACTAACCCAGTCTAAAGTCTTTGTGAACCATAGTATCAGAACATCTGATAGTTACAATTCCATTTGGTCTAGGAATATGTGTTCTTTTCAGAAGGATCATTGGCATTCATTAGGTGAGGATTTGAGAGAGCATGTGGAAAGGGAAGGAAATCTCAAACATAGGAAAGTTGAAGATGGTACCCAACTTGAAGACTCTCACTTTGAAAAAGATCTGTTGTGGGTGTTCACTAAGAATGAGGACATTTTTAAAGAAGAAAACATTTCCAAGGACAAAGAGATTGATCTCCATGATGGTAAAATAAGACATACTGAAGAAAAAAATTCTCAATGCACAACTTCAAGAAATCATCATAGCTTAAGGAATAGGAACCGTGAACAAGAACAAGGAACAATACATGCCATTCAAACTAGCCAAGAAGTTAACCCTTCAGTAATGACACAAGGCCAGAGTGAAGGTTCTAGAAATAAGTTTCCCACTCTGAAGAGTGTATCAGGACATACAAATGAGACGAGTAAGCAAAATCATATTTCAGAACTTGTTTTTACAACCATTCCCACTGTTATTACTCCTGATCCTTTAGCAAAACTATCTAAAAGCCACATGAGCAGAGAGACATCCATAAAAATAGCAGGATCAGAAACAACAGCAACAGAAATGGGTGAAATGGTCTGTATTACTTTTCCTGGAAATGAATGTCCCAAGGAACCAGCTATAGTCAAACAAGATCTCTCAAAGAGAAAGAGTATTCTTCATAGCAACAGCAACACCTTCCATAGATTTGCTCACCAAGAAAATGACAAATGTAGAATGAAGACCTACAGGAAGAAATTGGATTCAAAGACAAAGATGAACAACAAGACACCTCACAGTCCTACAATTTCTATTGAAGGTTCCATCAAACCTACTGTTCAGAAAGCAAATATGATAAGGCAAGTGTTTCCCACTTTAGGGCTTGATGAGTCCAGGCCCAGGCAATCAACAAAGCTTCAAAGGAAAGGACCACACACAGGGGAGAAACCAGTAAACTTCCATGCTTTGAAATCCCAAAGGCAAGGATTTCCCTGTATCTGCAAAAACTCTGAACCAAAAAAACCTACTACTACTGCTCCTGCTTCTGTTCCTCCTGCAAAATTAAACTTTAATTTTTTGGACCTGAAATATAGTGATATGTTCAAGGAAATCAATTCAACTGACAAAGGACCAGGAATTTATGAAATGTTTGGGACTCCTGTATATTGTTATGTAAGAGAAGCTGGGCTTCAGGAAAACAAATTCTACAGGGAAACAAGTTCTGCTCCACCTGGAAGATGTCTTTCAAACAAATGTTGTTCCATAAATGAAAGAAATAGCAATGGCAGAGTAAAGATTTCCCAGAAAAAGGGACATATAAAAACCTCAAAGAGTTCTCTTGGCATTAAACAAAAGCGCAAAAAATTAATTTCAAAAGAAAAAATTCCCAAGTCTACAGCAGGTATAGAAAATATGGAAAATGATGATGTAATTTCAGAATCTGATTGGCATATGAAATCTTCAGGAAATACTTCTCCCTCTTATAAAGATGGAGCTCAACCCCTTAATTCCATTCAGTCTCCAGAAGACCTTGCTGCATACCAAAACCAGAATCAACCCACTTCTTCCTCAGATTTGTCCAGTGTGGAAAAAGCTTCTGTGGAACAATCTGTAAATAATGAAGATCGTTCCCCCAGTCAAATACTTGCCACAAGTCTCAGAGATCTACATGAACTCGAAGAGAAACATCAGACCAAATCTGTAACTTCAGTGAATATCTGGCTAAGGCCAAGTCAGGAAAATGCCATTGAGTCCGTATTAGAAGAAAGATTTGATGTGGAGATTCTTGAAAATCTGAAAGTCAGTCAGACTCTTTCTGAAACCCCAAGATCTGACAGAGTTTCCAATAATCTTCAAACACTGACTGCTTTCTCTTTCCCAGAGAGATCAAAAAATACACCTTCTCAGGTACCCCTAAACCCAAACTTGACATATTCAATGGAAGATAGTACTTTAGAAAATAAGTCAGTTACATATCAGAATCCTGAAAAATCTTTAAGTGTAAAAAGCTCAGTTTCTATGGACACTCTGGACTCTGAAAATAATGAACAAGTGACGGATGAATTACTGGGTTGTCTAGCTGCAGAACTATTAGCTCTTGAGGAAAAAGACAATAAATCCTGGCAAATGGTGACAAATGACACAAATTCTGAAGCACAAAATCCAACCATCAGTGGAAGAGGAAATACCTTCCAAGACCTTGACAAAGAGACAACAAGACTGAAAATGCAGGTATATCATTGCATGGAAGTATCACTGTAAATAGCTTATAATATATTTGACAGCATATCTAATTGTTTAAACATTAATATTTTTGATCAGTAAATATTTATCAAGTATTTATTATATGTAGATATATGGATTTTGTTTGAAATATAAGTATAGTCCCTACACTCAGTTAAAAAAAGAAAGTTAGTGAAAATATGAATAGCAGTGTAAGAGATAAACAACTACAGTTAGATTGATGAGAGTCTTGATTGATGAGAATCCCCTAAAATGCATTCAGATTTGAACTATTCAGAGTTTTAACTATGCAGTGCAATTTTGAGACCCTTTCAGGGAATTCTTATTAATTCTCACTAATTGGGCCCTAGTTTTGCTAGTTATAGCAGTACAAGAGATGCTATAAGATGACAAGAGATTAATTGTCAAATGAATGATTACTGAATAAGTACTTTAGGAATTCAGATGACATAGCAATGAAGAAAAATATTAATATTAATATTATTCTTTATGATTTAGGCTCAAGTCTGCCAGAAACAATTTTATTGGATCCAACATTGATCTATACCCAAGCTATTTCTGACTTGGAGATACAGCTATCCAAACTGTCATAGTCCCCAGTGTCTTCCAACATGACTCTACCTTGTTTTGAGGTGATACTTAAAGAAATCTTGACTTCCCCAGGGTAACCTGGATTTATTCCCTTTCCCCACTACTTACCCTTAAGTTTCTTCCTGTAATCGACAGCTTTATTCTTGAATTTCAGAAGAGAAGACACAATTTTAGGGGAGTCCTCTATGTGTGGAGGCCCGATCTTCTCTAGATGAGATTTAAGTTAGATTTCCAATTCTGAACTATTTTAAATGAAGTCCCTAATCTTTGTTCTTCCCACTTCCTTGAAAGGAAAATTTGGAAAGAATTTTACTTTAGAGAAATAACTTTTCTTAATGTTTATGGAGAAAGTGAAAAGTAGGCTTTTGAGAATATGAATCCATGATAAAGATTACTGTGTTTTGAATAGCCTGGTAAGAAGAAATTTGAGCTGAGTCTTAAAGGATGAATAGTAATTAAATGGTCGGAAAACATGCAGGCATATTTCATAGAGTTAAATTACCTTACAGATTATTTAGCCCAATCCCCTCAATTTTTCAGGTGGCATTGAAGCCCAGACAGGTTAAGTGACTTGCCTGATATAACATAGCAAATGAATTGCAGAGTTTAGGCAAAATCCAATTCTTCAGACTCTCAAGCCAATGTTCTTTCATAATAATAGCTAACATTTTTATAGTGCTGTTTTGTACAGGCACTGAGCTAAGCATTTTACAATCATTATCTCATTTGATCCTCACAACAACCTTGGAAGGCAGGTTCAATTATTATCTCTATTTTTCAGATGAGGGAACTGAGGCAAATAGTAGTTAAGTGATTTGCCCAGAGTCATATAGCTAATACATGCCTGAGGCCAAGTTTGAAATCACATCTTCTTTACTTCAGGCCCAGCATTTTATCCACTTCACCACCTAGCTGCCTTTTCTTTCCATTGTATCATTATAAAAGAGTGGGTTAAAAATGATGATGATGGGGCAGCTAGATGGTATGTGAATAGAGCACTGGCCCTGGAGTCAGGAGAACCTGAGATCAAATCTCGCCTTAGACACTTACCACTTACTAGCTGTATGACCCTGGGCAAGTCACTTAACTCTAATTGCTTTCCCCCCCCCCATTTAAAAAAATGATGATGATGAAGAAGGAAATAAAGATGAGAACTTGTATATGGCAAAGCAATTTGCAAATATTCTAACCCTAACATTCCTGGGAGGTAGATGCTATTACTGTCCTATTTACTTGAAGAAGAAACTAAGTCAGAAAGAAATTCACTGACTTTCCCAGAGTTAAAGTTAAGTGCTTTAGGCTGGATTTGAAGTCAGTTTTTCCTAACTCTTAAGTCTAGTCTCCTGTGCTATCAAATTAGAGATCATGGAACACTATTTAAAAAAAATTTTTTTTAAGAAGTTGATGTGCTCTCCATAAAATGGAAGTCAATAGCAAACTGGATTAAAAGTCCAGCTTGTTATTTACAAGAAGTTGATGTATACTAGACACCTGAGATTAGCATTTATAAATTCTTAAATCATTCTATTATATTAGCAACTATTACATTAAACCTAAAACTCCAGAGAGGAAAATCTTATTACAAAATTTTGAACTAGAAAGAATACAAGTGTTTTTGAGTTGTTTTTCTAACTTTTGTCCTTCATTTTGTAAAAACCTTCATGAAGATCTAAATTTATGAGTTAATTATGGCGAGTGTGATGACACATGCCTGCAATCTCAAATATGGAGAAGGTTGAGGGTTGGGAGCTCAAGAATTCTGAGCTGTAGTTAGACTAAAGTTGATCAGACATTCACACTAAGTTGGGTACCAATACAGACAACTGGGAGGAGGTGTTAACACCATGCTGCTGCCTAAGGTGAAATGTACCACCTTACATCAGAAATGGAGAAGATCAAAGCTTTCATGCTGATCAGCAGTGGGATCAGGCTATGAATAGAGGCTATTCTAGCCTAGTAAGATAGAGTCTCAAACATACAAAAACTCAACCAAATAAAATAATTAAATGATCACATGTGCTATATTCACTACCTGGTTCCTTTAAGTAAAAGTTTACCTGATGAATGTAAACATTTTCCCCAAATCATCCATTTCATGAGGTTGAGGAGAAAAGAATTTTAAAGCCAATTTGTTAAAAACCATTGCAAATTTAGAGGTCAATCCTAAATGAAGATTAAACCATCTCTTTTAAAATGATCATGTGAAAATCTCAGCTTATACATCATGTCCATTGTTCATAGTAATGTCCTTCCATGAATGAGATGAGGCAAGTATTGAAACAAAATATCCACATTTAGATGTTCCATTTATTTGAAGGTCTAACAATAGATGGACAAAAGCAAAAGAAAATAAAGCAAAAACAATAGCAGCAACAACAAAAAACCCCTTCTAGCTTTAAAATTCTGTAAAGGGACTAGTCCAGTGTCACACAATTAATTAGCTTAAAATTTTAAGAAACTTTCTTTTCTCCTTAAAAGATATTTCAGAGCAGTTTCTCACATATGGTGAGAGAGGATGAGTGTCCCAGATCCCTAACTTTAGGAAGACTTCCCAGACTTTTGCTGCCAATGGCTAATCAATGATTAAAGCAGGTGAAAATTGGAGAGCTTGGAAAGTAAGTGGCAAAGCTGGACTTGAATTTAAGTTTTCTGAGTCCAAATCTAACACATTTTCTCCTTTACCATGCTCCAGAGAAACTTAAATACTTAAAAACAAAACAAATACAAAATATGAATCATCAATTTTGAGATATAAAGGGCTTTAAAAGTTAAAGAGTTAAAGGACCTTTATTCTTACATTACTAATTTTGACGTTGAAGAAACTGAGGCATAGAGTGGTTATATGATTTGGTCAATTTCATACTAACAAGTAAGTGGCTGAAATGGGATTTGAATCCAAATCTCCTGGCTCCAATTCCAGCACCTTTTCTGCTTTACCACACTTTCTTTAGGAGGGGAAAGTAGATTGTGAGCCTGTAGTCTAGAGACTGCATCAAGTAAATCTCTAGGATTGTAAATTATAGATAAATTGCTAGTCTAGTCTGCATCAGTGGAAGGAATTTGCTCAACAGTAATTTTTCACACTGATAAAATCACAGATCTGGACTGAAATGACAATCCCAACAATAAAGTCTTCATTTATGTTAGTGCATTTGGAGAATAGGTGTGTGGTAATGAGAAAATATATAAGGAATGTGGAATCTCCAGACCATGAAATTTGATACTTTGAGACCCAGGACAGATGTAGGGAACTGAACACTTCCATAAAATGGATAATGGTTCTGTAGGCCTGGAAAGAATCTTGGAGATAAATTCTAGACATTATTAACCTGGGGTCCATGAATTTATTTTTTAAAATATTCTGATAATTGTATTTTAGTTTTAGGTTTCCTTATAATCCTATATATTTTACTTTGAGAAGGGATCAAAAGGTTTCCTCACATTGCCAGAGTTCCTAATGCAAAAAAAGTTAAGAACCACTTAAATTTTTTTTGCATTTATTTATTTATTTAGTATTTTCCCTAGTTACATTTAAAACAATTTTTTTACATTTGTTTTTTTAAAAATTTTAAGTTCTAGGTACTCTCCCTTATCCCTATCCACAATTAAGAAACCACTTGTGAAGTTATGCAAAATATTTCCATAAAAGTCATGCTATGAAAGAAAACATAGATTTCCTACCCTAATGAAAATTAAAACCCAAAAGAGAGAAAGAGTGATACAGAGAGAGAAGAGAATGCTTCAATGTGTATTCAGTCGCAATCAGTTCCTTCTCTGAGTAATAATTTTTAATCATAAGTCCTTCAGAGTAGTCATGGATCATTGTACTGCTGAGAATAGCAAAGTCATTTACAGCTGGTTTTTCCAAAACATTGCTTTTACTTCATATATAGTAAATTCACTCTCCTTGACTTCATGGAGGACTTTCTAGTTTTTTTTTTTTCTAAAAGCATCCTGCTTATCATTTCCCATAGAACAATAATGTTCCATCATCACAAACACATATTACAATTTATTCAGTCATTCTCCAATTGGCAGATAGCTCCACAATTTCCATTTTTTTTTTGCCCTGAGAAGAAGGCTGCTATAAGTATTTTTTGTACATATAGGAACTTTTCCTTTTTTTAAAAATCTCTTTTGATATTCATGACTAGTAGTAGTGGTATTAGGTCAAAAGATGTGCATGAATTTATAGATCTTTGGCCATAGATCATATCTTTTGATTATTTATCAGCTGGAGCATGAAAAGATCACTTCTTAAGTCCAGACTCCTCAATTGATACATGAAACTGAGGCTCAAAGAAGGAAAATAACTTGCCCCACATTTCGACATAAATATTTTCCATGGTTTATAGAGGCTCCTTCTCTTAGTATGTATGTAGAGAAGCCCTTTTGCTTGCAATGGCTGCAGATTTGTCTGTTGTATCATAATATCTTTTGAAAATCTTCCACAGTGTACAATTTGCTTTCATACATGTTATTTCAGCCTAATGAAATAGATAGTAAGGTGAGTAGTATTATTCCTATGCTCTAGACAAGGATGCAAAACATGCCAGAAATCAAGTGATTTTTGCTTAATATAATGAAGGACTTGAACCCAACTTTTCTGCTCAGTGCTCTTTCTACCACATTGTCTTGCCCTTCATGTGTGAAACACAAAGAGACAATGGGCCCCTTAATAAATATAGTTTATTTTAATAAACTTAATAAATATAGTTAATAAATCAGAGGCATGTCCTCAGAAATCTGGTCTGGCCACTGTTTGAGAAATCTACATAGCCAGGATTATAATAAAACACCAAGGATTTTAAAGAAGTCTCTCACAGTGAACATGTTCTTGCAGCAAAAGTTAGGGAGTATCTTTTTCTTCTTTAATACTAGATGCATATTATAATGGTTTTCTTATTCTTTTACTTTACTTTTCCAGAAGTACAGTAACAATTTATGGCTCTTTGACAATGAAAAGCCTTTTTTCAGTTTGAATGAAAAGCCATTTTCTGAAAACAGTTTAAAGCATGAAGAACCTATTCTATGGACCAAAGGTGAAATCCTTGGGAAGGGCGCATATGGCACGGTATGTTCCAATTGACACAAGAAAATGTCAGACCCTTGGAGACCAGAAAAGTGAAAATTTCAGCAAGTACTAACATAATCTTTGTAAAATGTAGAACAGATAACTATCTCTGCCTTCAGAGTGATAACCACAATCAGGATAGCATGATAGTTGATCTGTGGAAGAAGGTAGGAAGGGAGCAGCTGCTGTCAACAACCCTATCAATGATACCACTTCAAGAATTTTGAGGAAATCTGGAAGCAACTTATAAAATCAAAAATAATGTAGGTATATGCTGGCTTTTTTTACTCTGACAACTGAGTTAAAAGGAAGGCATACAAGAAAACTGAGTAAGATGCAATTGTGGCAGCACAATTCAGCTCAGTGGTTTTCTTTCTATGTGTCTGAGATCCTCCTCTGGAAAATCTTATTCTCTTGACTCTCTGAAAATCTTGTTCACTGGGCTGTGGTATAAGGTATGTTAAAATTATATCTTGCTGTGGTCCCTCTGAACCCCTTACCTCTAAGATAGCATAGTAAGTTGATAAGTAGCTAATAACTATAAGTAATAATAATAGGAAGTAAAATTGCAAAGGGGATCCTAGAAGTCGCTTACAGACTGTTTTATAATAAGGAAGCATAACGGTTTCTTGTAAACTGCTTCATAAATTAGGGGAGCTTAGGAGCCTCTGGAAACTGTATTATATACTAACT
This sequence comes from Myrmecobius fasciatus, assembly GCA_023553655.1. NCBI lineage: Eukaryota > Metazoa > Chordata > Mammalia > Dasyuromorphia > Myrmecobiidae > Myrmecobius > Myrmecobius fasciatus. The sequence goes on from JAJPUD010016429.1 coordinate 10,346, forward strand.
AAGACTATGTGCTAAATCAGGGGAAGCCACCTAGGATTTACTATAAGGTCCCTCGGTCCAGTTAACTGCCCATGGTCTATAATCCTCAGAAAAAGTTCCAAACATGCAAAGAAAAGGAAATAAGCCTAAGAGGCTGCTAATAATTTTGTGATGAGGTAGATATATTAATGAACTAACTTTAAGGTGGCACAGATGAGAGTTAGTCTATCACCAAAGCTCTATAAAAATCCGATCCCAACATTCTGCTCCTCCCCCCAGCACTCCTCCAGTCTGCTATGGGTCCATGCTGCCTAGGTACTCCCAACTCTGATCCATAATTACACAAGTGACTCTTGCACCTTCCATCTTCGTTCTTTTCCCTACCCTACCTACCTCTCTCTACCACCCCATCCTCTATCCTTCCATCTCTCTCTACCTTGTTTCTTGTTTTTAACATTCCTAGTAACTAATAGGAGATACTTAGTAAGTGTTTATTGAATTGAATTGAATACAGTGATATTCTCTGTTACAAGACTGACACAGCTTTATTCGTGACTTTACCTTTGGGAGTTTCTATTTTTGTCTTCTGTATATCTGAGCCATCAGTAGATAGATCCAGGGAGGGGGCACTCAAACCACTCTAAGATGAACTGCTTGAATTAATATTTGCTTCTTTGGAGAACAAAAAAGGAAATAAGCATGGGAAATGTTTCCATCATTGAACACTTTTGGTTCTTAAATTGAGTCTTTTACTATTCTTGTTAAATACACTAGAGATATAAGTGATTAACTCTCAATAACCTGAATAACAGATATATAATAAAAAGACACCATCTGTATGTAATTTTATAGTATCTAATAATAGTTTATATTCTGTATAAATTCAGAGTTTCATCAAGACATCAAGAAAATCATTCTTAAGGGTCTCTTCCATCAATTTATTGAATTAGCAGAAATTGATGAGAGACTTATTGTATAGCTTTTCCAAATTCTCTTAGTAGCTTCTTAATCTTCAGGATTCCCTAAATTTTATAGAGGGCATTTGGGTGATAGTTTTCATTTAAAAGGGGCAACATTTCTTTGATATTTTCCCTTCCCAATTCAATCCCAGTTCCAATTCATTAAAATAATTTTAAATTGTATTTTTCTCAAAGACTTGGAATGGAAGTTAAATTTGATGTGTATATGGGGGCGGGGGCAAGCCGAGAGAAGGAAGATAGGACTGAGAGATGAGTTCAGTGCCTGGAATTTGTAAGTACTTAGAAAATGCTTATTGACTTATCAAAATGCCCAAGTATTGTGTGGTGAATGCTTAATGATTGATATGGCTTACCTCTAGGTATACTGTGGTCTCACAAGTCAGGGTCAGCTCATAGCTGTCAAACAAGTAGCTTTGGATACCTCTGATCAAGTAGCTAATGAGAGAGAATATCAGAAACTACAAGAAGAAGTGGACTTGCTTAAAGTACTGAAACATGACAATATTGTGGCTTACTTGGGAACATGCTTGGAAAAGAACCTTGTAAGTATTTTCATGGAGTTTGTTCCTGGTGGCTCCATTTCTAGTATTATAAGCCGTTTTGGACCGCTGCCTGAGATAGTGATCTCCAAATACACCAAACAGATTCTCCAAGGTGTAGCCTATTTGCATGAGAACTGTGTGGTACACAGAGATATCAAAGGGAATAATGTTATGCTCATGCCTACTGGAATAATAAAATTGATTGATTTTGGATGTGCCAGGCGTTTGGCCTATGTGAGCTTGACAGGCACTCATAGTGAAATGCTTAAGTCTATGCATGGAACACCATATTGGATGGCACCTGAAGTCATCAATGAATCCGGCTATGGAAGGAAGTCAGACATCTGGAGTATTGGCTGCACTGTATTTGAGATGGCCACTGGGAAACCACCTTTGGCTTCTATGGACAGGATGGCAGCAATGTTTTACATCGGCACTCATAGAGGGCTAATGCCTTCTTTACCAGACCACTTTTCAGAAAATGCAGCAAACTTTGTACGTGTTTGTTTAACAAGGTAAGAAGCTTGGGGAATGGCAGAAGTTAAAGCCCAAAAAATATGGAGGCCTTTTTTTACTTGCTTATGCATATTAAAAGATCTTTCCTCCCAAATTTTAAATTTTTATTGATAAAATAAAAAGAGAAGGGAAAAATAGTTTAGTATAAACTAACCTACACATGCTCCTTATGAAATGATTTATTTTCTGTGCTTCAGTTTCATCAACTATAAAATAAAGGGGTTGCATTAGTTGGCCTTTGAGTTTTCTTTTAGCTTTAAATCTAGGATTCCATAATTCTGAGAGAATCTGTAATGTTTCACATCCATAGTCCTTCACTTTTGTGAAGAAGAGAAAGATGTACCTTTTCTCAGGTCTTTTTGGGATCTAAAGTTAGTTGGTCATGCTAATTATTCAACATTCTTTTTTTAAAAAAATTCTTTGCATTTATATAGTTAAAGACATTTGTTGTTTTATTTTTATTTATTTTTTGCTGAGAAAATTGAGGTTAAGTGACTTGCCCAGGGTCACACAACTAGGAAGTGTTAAGTCTCTGAGACCAGATTTGAACTCCATGTCCTTCTGACTTCAGGGTTGGTGCTCTATCCACTGCACCACCTAGCTGCCCCTGTTGTTTTATTTTCCTAGCAATTACTTCCTTCTGCAACAGTTGGCATTTGCTTTTCACTTGGATCTTTATTTGTGGGAGTAAATTTAGGCTTCTAATCCCAAACCCTTCTTTACAGATGAGGAAACAGTTGTGCTGTTTGTGCTATGGAAGTTAAATGACTTCCATACAGTCACATGACAAGTAAGTAGCACATCTTTGACCAATAGCAAAGTTTCCTCACTCCAAAGCAAGTGGGCTACTACACACTCATGGCTCTTTAAAACTATACTTGGGATGCTAGGTGGATCAGTGGTTATAGCACCTGCTCTAGAGTTAAATATGACTTCGATTGTGTGACCCAATGCAAGTCACTTAACTCTAATTGCCTTACCAATCCTTCCCCAAACCAACAACTATCCTTTTAGGAAATCAAGAAGAGAGTCATTATGTAACCAAACAGAAAAAGAATAGAAAAGTTAGACTGGTAAATGACTTTAAAGATTATTTAGTCTAATTCTTTCATTTTATAGATGATGGAAATGAGCACAAGACACACAGCTAAATGAATAAGAGAAGCTTTAGGGAAAAATGTGATCATTTTCTGCCAATATTTGAAGGACTTTCATGTGGAAGAGAGATTAGACTTGCTCTGTTAGAACAAGGATCAGTGGATAAAAGTTTCAGGGAAAGAGATTTTGGGTCAAGAGCAAGAACTTCCTAGCAAATTGAGCTGTTCAGAAATAAAATAAGTACTTTTGGAATAAGGAAATTGTGAGTGAGGGACAGGGGTCCTGCTTGGAGAGGAAGATGAGGAGCTCAATTTTCTTTATTGTGGAAAATTATCTGGTAGACTTGAGATTCCATATCGGAGCTGAAGTGAAAGATTGGGGCTAGAGAGGAATATTCCTAATGATAGAAGTGGTTGTAGAAGCAATGCAAACATATATTCTCCAAGGAAGAGACTTAAAGCAGAAGGGATTGTCTTAAGTTGGGAGCAGGAGGAAGCAAAGCCAATTGAATGAATGAAAAAGAATTTGAAATATTTATGGTTTACTATGTGTCAGGCCTTACACTAACTAACTCCTCGGGATGCAAATTCAATAAGCAAGACAGTCCTTCCATTCAGAGAGTTTATATTCCAGTAGATGAAGACTAAACATAAAGTTAAGTCTAAATAAGAAATCCCCTGACATGGTGACAGATATTCAAAATTCATTCTATTCAAAGTTATAATTAAGTCAGTATAATCATTGGGTCCCAGTCTATCAGAAATATTCAGTGTTGATTAGAATAATGGGATCACTTCAGGAGATTCATTATTTGTAATAATGGAACCTAGCTACATAGAATAGCGGTAGCTCAGGAGAGGTATTTTGGTGAGGGAAGTCACTAGGATGGTGAGTATAGTAATAAGGATAATTGACAAGTCCTTTCTGGGAATGATAGATTTGATTAGATCACTATTCCCAGAGGTAGAGGTGGAAGGATGGGGTGGGGAGAAGGTTGAAGTACAATAGCACTAGTAAGGAGATGGCCTGAGAACAGTGTATAACTGGGTGAGGCTAAATATAGTGAATTCTCACCCATCTGAAGCCTGGGACCCCAGAACAAGAACTGGAGTGCTTAGGGAGATAGAGCCTGGAGAACAGGGGCTTGCATGAAGAGCAGACAGAGGAAAGGTCAAAAGGAAGGAAGAAGATGAAAAGAATAAAATGTTAAATTGAGGGAAGAGAGAGACTTCAGAAGGAATATTTAATGGTGTCTAATGTTTCCAAGGTTGAGGAGGATGATGACTAATCAAAAGCTTGGTGACTGGGAAGTCATTGATGCCCTTCTAGGGTATAGTTTCAACCAGATTGTAGAGAATTAAGGAGTTAATTAAACTCAGAAGTTTGACAGTAAAGGGATCTAATGGAATTATCATTAAATGATTGCTTTCTAGGTATCTCTCTAGCCCTGGCTCTGGGCTCAGACTATCTGGATTTTTGTCTGATTTTGCACTGTAATTAATTTTGTGATCTTGGGCAAGCCACTTAGCTTCCTTGGTCCTCAGTTTCCTCACTGTAAAATAAGAGGATGAATTATAGGACTTCTGAGATCTCTTGACATCTATAAAATTATATCTCTGGTAATTACCTCATTATTGTGAAAAAAATGGCTTGAAAATCATCAAGTGCTGCATGAATTGTTAGGTATGTTATTAGGAGGCTCTAGTGTCTTGAGGAAGAGGAGAAGGATAAGAGGCTTAGTCTTGTGCTTTTGTAGATGTAAATATTTTACTTTTACACTTCGTGTTCTGTCATTTCGAAAGGAGTCATTTTTGTAAGACTTTATTTCCAAAACAACCAAATATTAATCAGAAACTACTTTTCTAAGTTTTTACTTTTTCTAATAGGGACCAGCATGATCGGCCGTCTGCTCTGCAGCTCCTGGAGCACATTTTCCTTCAGAGGAGTCACTGAGTGGATCTGGAGACACTCCACCGATGTTCATATCTACAGATGTTTAGTTGTTTGAAAACTACAGGGAAAGAAAGTTAAGGGTCATGGATTTTCTTGTTGTAAATCCAGTGTAATCCAAACTTAGCCAAAACCTTGTGGTTGCATCAGCTGAAAATGTTATTATCATAAAAGAACATTCTCCCATTTGTTCAGGGCTTCATGGATATTTGAAGGCATACACCTCAAGAGCCATTTAAATTTTCAGTGTGAGCATTTGCATCTCAGAAATCTTCAAATGCTATAAATCAGGACTGATTTATTATTTTATTGAATTTCTAGTTTTAAAGTGACCGTGAAAATGTTAATATAGTTCAAACTTAAAAGTGTCTCAATTTTTGGGGGGAGAGAATTGATTGTTAGACATTTACCAATACACCCCTAATCCCATGTATATATGCATAATTCCATATAAATATGTATATATATTGTTTTTGAAACCCATTCTAGTATTCTCAATGTGCTTGTGGTTTGGTAGATCTGAAATCTGGTCCTAATCCCCTGTGCTATAATTTAAACTCATTTTGTTCCTATTCTATCGGTTTTCTTATAAAAATCCTAATATGGGGGCAACTAAGTGGCTCTGTGAATAGAGCATGGGCTCTATCCGGAGATCTTCCTTACCTGGGCCTGGGCCTGGGCCTGGGCCTTATCCACTGCACTACCTAACTGCCCCAGTCTGAAACACTTACAAGCTGGGCTAGTCATTTAACTCTGACTTCCTCTAAAAACAAAACAAAAAGTAAAAATCCTAATAGAAACCATGAAATTTTTATTTACATGTGATGTAGAGGAGGAAAAAAAAACCAAACCTACATTTTTATTTTGTACTTGGAAATAACAGATATTCATAAGTAAGTGAAGTTGGGAAGTGTTAAATGTGAGTAAATCAAAAGTGCTGTTCTGAGCTGCAGGCCCTGTTCTTTCCCCATGGTTTGACCCAGCTCACCGACTCTGGGGGGAGTCTGGCATGGCAGAATAAAAGGTTTCTCCTTCAGCAGAGTACCAGTTCTGTATTATCTGATCAGATGGATCTGTAGCTTACTTACCTCTATAAATCACTTGTCATGTCACTTGGACTCTCCACATACGTACTGTATGAGGAGGTCTGGCTAGGGAAGGCAGGCAACCCAGAGATTAGGGCTGGGCAGTGAAATGGGAGAGATCACTGGGCTTGGGCACTAAGCCAGGTAAAGAGAAGGCAGAGGCAGACAGAGAAAAGGGATAGGAAACTGAAATGACACATCACTGAATGGGAATATTTTTTTCTACTTGAATAAGGTATCCAATGGAAGCATCTTAATTAAGCATACTTTCACATAACATATAGATCTGTGAACTATAAACTTGTCTCAGAGGTCTAGCAATACATCACACACTAACCAACTTCGGTGAGGGGCATTTTTTTAATTTAAAAAAATTTTTAAACTAGAAGAAATCTCATGACAATGAATGTGGAGATTCCCTGGAGTCAGGGAGACCTGAGTTCCAATCCTCCTGATGATACTTACAAGCTGTGTGACCAAGGACAGGCCATGAAATTAGTTTTAGCTTAAAGCAACTCTTTAAAATTTACCTACTCAATAATAATTGTTTTAACTTGTGTTGGTGTGGTGCTGACTCTCCCGTCTCTATTCTTGTCTTTTTCTAATGCCTTACTCTGGCAAGGGGGTGGCTCTCTTAGCAGGACTTGCAAATCCTAACAAGCTGTAAAGACTTCAACTACGAACCTGGCAATAAGGAGAGGAAGGAGTAAACATTAAGAGCCTACTGTGTGCCAGAGTATCTCATTCAATAAACTGCACCATTCCCCTATGGATTAATTTAGCTAAATTCAGAGGTATTCATCACTTGATTGTCAGGGGATGAGTTTTTCTTGGCCACAGAAACTCAGGAAGATCTTTTACTAAGATGAACAGTCATGATGAAAATGATAGCAATGACAGGCAACATTTATATAGAACTTGAAGGTTTGGAAACACTTTGCATGAATCTCATAATCTAGTGAGGCAGGTACCAATATTATCAAAATTTTATATATTAGGAGATGGAGGCAGAGATGGATTTAATGACTCACTAAAGGTCACATGGCTAAGTACATACTTATGGCAGGAGAATAACTCAAAACTAACAGCTGTACTTTATCCATTATGTCATTTTTTTTAGGTTTTGAGCTACACATTTATGTGTATGTCTCCTGATAAGTCTGTTCCATTGATTTATCTCTTCATTTTTCAGCCAATATGAGCTAGTTTTGATGATTGCTACTTTATAATAGTTTGAGATCTGGAAATATTGTTCTCTTTTTTTGTCTCTTTTTATTGTATCCCTTGATATTATAGATCTTTTATTGTTCCAAATGAATTTTTGTTATTATGTGTTCTATAAAGTATTACTTTGATAATTTAATTGGCACACCACCAAAACTATGAATTAATTTTGGTGGTATCATTTTTATTATATTAGCTCAGCTCAATCATGAGCATTAAATATTCCTCTAAATACTTGTTGTTCTTTATTTAAGAAACATTTTATAATTGCATCTACAAAAGTATTTTTGAAGCTTTGGTAAATTGATCTCCAAGCATTTATGCATTTTGTAGTTATCTGGAAAAGAATTACCCTTTCAATTATTTTTTTATGGTTTTGTTATTATACAGGATTGTTGATTTTTGAGAGTTTACAATGTAGCCTGTGACTTTGCTCACTTTGTTTCAATTAGTATCTTTGCTGATTCCCTAAGTAGATCATAATGTTATTAGTAAGTAAGAATAGTTTTGTCTTCTTCACTTATTTTTATAACTTTAATTTCTTTCGTCTTATTGCTATTGCTGGCATTTGCAAAAATATATCAGAATAGAAGGGTCAGAGGGCTTTCTTGATTTATACCCATTTATTGGGCAACATTTTAGTACATCCCCACTATGTATGATATTTGCTTTTAGTTTTATATACTTTTTATTATTAAAGAGTCTTCTACATCTATTCTTTGTTGGATTAAGTTTTTAGCACACAAGTGATGTACTTTGGCAAAGACTTTTTCTGCAACTACTGAGATAATCACGTATTTGGGGGATTTAAAAAAAATCTTATTAATTATATTAGTAGTTTTCCTAATGTTTGTATCCCTTGTATAGATCCAACTTAGTCATAATGGACTTTATTTAAAATTTTCAATCAATATTTATTAGGTAAAGTGTAATTTTTCTATTTATCTTTCCCTGGTATAATTTTTGATAATTTGTCTAATATTGGTACTAATTATCCTCTAAAAGTCTGATAGAAGCAGTGAATCAATTCATCAGGAGCAGGAGGTTTTTTTCAACTTTTTTTTTTGAGATTAGATTTTTTTAAGATCTATATCTGTCTTCCACTAGTTAATGGTTTGTTGTTGTTTTTTTTTTTTTTGACAATATTCTTCTATTGCTTTATGTCATCAAGCAAAATCCTTTGCTCTTTGTTTCAAATTGTTTTGTTACTTTAAAGTTTTCACTTTCTATGCCTTTTTCTAAAAAGGATTTCTTTATCTTCATTATTTATCTTCCCTAATTTAGATCTTAACTCTTCAAATCATGGCCCTTATGTTTTTTTTTTTTCTTTAATTTCTCTGTTCCTCATTGAGGTCTCAGAGCATGCCCAGATCACCTAATATGAAAGAGCCCCTTCCACTCCTTTGACTGGTTGTAGATACACCGATTGATCTTTAAAAGCTGCCACATGAGGACAGTTTCCAACTGCATCTAGAAAATTTCCATTCACCCACAGTACAGTGTGCACTGAACTGGAAAGTGGGGATATTTCCTCTCCTTTTTAAAGTGCTAGGCTCAGGGTGTTTCAGTTTCTGTGTTTCATTTGTTCCTCTCAGATTCAGGTGCTAGCCAGTTATTCCTCTTTTCCCTCTGAAATTGGAGCCTGGTGACCAGGGTTTACAGGCAGATTGCCACATTAAGGCAGTCTGGAAGGGAAGGCTAGAGAAGCAGGGTATTTGGTCTTGATTCCAAAGGGAGTTTTGTCTAAGACTTGGGACTTTGCCCTATAAGAAATGAGGTTAGGTATGATCCTAATCCCCTTCCCTTACTTGGAAACAGAGAGGGTATGTGGTGGGGTTGGGGATCAAGCCCCATGTGTTGAGGAATGAATTTGTATATTTGTGAATACCTTTGAAGTAAATATATTTTCGTAAAAGTTAATCTGACTACTAGTGACTAAATGGGACTAGAGTGCAAGGGACCCACCCCTACAATTGTAGGGACATCTTTGACAGGCAGTGGGACCATCGACAGAGAATCTCTTTAAGGAAACTGGAGAATCCTGGGAAAGGAGTGAAATGCAACATACCTGGCTTTTAGGCATTGGGGATCAGGATAACCACTGTTACAAAAGGAAGAGATTAAATAAAAGGTCGGCATAGGAATATTGATGATTAAAAAGATAAGTCAAGGAAATTCATTAACCATTCAGTAAAAAAAGAATGATGGAAAGCATTTGGATGAAGATCTATAGGAGGAGAAATAGAAATGTTCTGTACAAGTTTCTTTGGGGGCAAGAGAGAAGGGGCAAATTTTTTTTTAAAAAAGTTTTTTGTTTTAAATTCATACCATTATAAGAAACAAAAGAGATTGCTTATTCACATTAAATTACCATTAGGCTCAACTAGGGACAATAATATCTCACTTCTCATATCCACAAAACTGCACAGGACTGAGACCTGAAGTAAATAAATCTTGGTTAGATCTCTAAGTTCATCTGATAACCATAACAGAATTTCTCTGCCTACCATTATATATTGGACTTGATTAAGTTCTCTCCAAAGTAACTGCTTTTTGCTTTGGATCCTTGTAGTTTTTTAGGATGAAGAATACTTGCATATAGAGACAGGTTTGCCAAATTTTATTGTTACTCTTGCTAGTAGGGATAATCTTACTGTGTGGCTATGAGCTACAGTGGATAGCATATAGGAGTGAGGTGAAGCGTGTGGAGTATATATTTCAGTGAGAGGCCCTCAACTCTTTAAACTTATAAAACAAAGAACAAGTATACTAATGAGTGACTGCCCTATTATTTAGAGGACTAATTGAAAATATATTCAATGAAGAGGAAAGTAGGAATAGTAGAGAATAAGATTAAGTAGACTTAATTCTTATGGTACCAGCAAGAGACTGGAGGGGCTAATGCCTGGTTTTGGGGTATTAACTCTGGGTTTATTAGTCTTGGCATACTTACATCCTGAGGGATTGAAGCCATAATAATCAAACTGGCTTCCATTAGTCAGTCTGTTTTCTCCATCCCACAGACAGTAAACCTCAGCAGTAGGCTAATTTCCTACCTTATTTCCATCTTAAAATCATCTTTCAAAAGCTCTAAGTTTATTTGACTTCTATCCTTTGGGCCACTCTGGAATTTCCTGCTGTGTTCCATAGTTGCTAGGGTATCTGTAGAATTCTTTTTCACTTGAAGCAAGCTTCTTTCCAAGTGTGATACTTATTCATTATGTCATGGCCAGATCGGTCTTTCTGTTTTCACAACTACTTAGAGAGCTATTGAGGAAGCACAATGGATACAGTAGAACTGAAGTCAAGTAGACCTGAGTTCAAAATTCAGCCTCAGATACTTGCTGTTTGACCTTGGATACATCAATTAACGTCTCTTTGCCTCATTTCCTTCAACTGTAAAATGGGCACTTGATCCCACCCCTCTCATTCTGGTTGGGAGAATCAAGAGATGTTTGTAAAGCACTTAGCACAGTGCTAGGCACACAGTAGGGACTTAATACATCCTTCCTTTCTACTTCCTCTTTCTTTTGCATGGTTGGCAAGGATCAACCTTTTATAGAGGTAGGATGGGCGGAGAGAACTTCAAACTGATTGGTTGATGTGGGAGGACCATACCAGGGACATCCAAGCTATACTTTGAAGCATAAGCTTGATAAGATCTTTATAATATGTAGTCTTGACTAATTTTGTTAATTAAACTTTAATTACTGTCTTTGATACCACAGATATCATTCCTATGTTTCTTTCTTTGGAGATTAGGTTGGTGGGATGGGGTATATGAAAAACATTTTATTCTTCCACCTTGTCAATCATATAACCTACTAAGTACCAGAACTCCAACATTTCTGTGAAGCTGTGATTACATTGCTGTGAGTATTCCACATGTGATGCGGATCACAATCTTTGAAATGGAACCTTCCAATTCTGTGAGATGCTCTTGCATGTTCTCCCATACATTCTCCAGAGGACTCTATCCACGTGGGAGGGGACCATCCTTTAGTACCAATGGAGCACGTGCAGAGTTCCTCTTTGAACTCTGAGCAGGATCTCCTCCATGGGGTCACCATCTTACAAAAGAGAACATTGGGACTCAGAGAAGGTAAAGAACTTGCCTGTGGTCATATACTAAGTATTGAAGTATTAGAAATCAGATTTAAAACATTCCTGAATTCAGGTCCGAAAGTTCCTTTAAAACTTCTTGGTTTTCAGATTTCCACATTTCACTATCTCACCTTGGAATTTCCCTTATAAGACAGGGCCTTCTCACTTGATGGCTTTCTCAACCTAGTTGTCTGGTTTCCAAATTTCTAAGGTACTTTCCACCTCTTTTAACTTCCTGGAAGTATTTCTTGAGGCAGGAACTTTCTCTTTTTGTTTCTATTTGTATCCCTAGCACTTAGCACAGTGCCTAACACATAGTAGGTGCATAATAAATACTGCGTTCATTCTTTATACTACACTGGAGAATGCTCTAGGACCAAGGAAAGCAAATGCTATTCTGATTCCTGCCCCCCCCCCCTCCTCCTTCCCGAAAGAGGAAAAAAAAAAAAGGTATCTATTTTCCAAACTATACATAAGTGATTTTGACCGATTTCTAATCTATTATGCTTCCCTAATTGAGCAGTTTTGTGCATTTAGAAAGGAAATCACTCACTTATTGAGCTTGTAATAAACAAATCAACTATGATTAGCCTCATTTCATTTTTTTTTTTTTACAAGATTACTAGACTGGTAGATTAAGGAAAAATTATATAGTATTATACTTGGATTCTATCTAGACATTTGACCCAGTCTCATAAGATTCTTGGGCGCAAACCAGAAATATATGGGTGTACAAGTATAGGAATTAATGTCAATCTGGACGGAAGTCATTGTTGAAAGACATATTAATGCTCAGAAATGGACATGATGATCAAAACACAAGGAAAAAGAAGTTGGGATTCAAACTCATTTCTCGATTCCAAATTTAACACTTTCACATCAGCACTCTCTTGTAGAGTGCAGCAAGAATCTATTTTTTAGCCACATGCTGATCAACTTAGGGAAAAAATGATTTAGATAAAGGCATAGATCAACTTTGCAAATGACGTAAAACTATGGGTTTGCTAATACTTTGGGGAATATAGGTTCCAAAAAAGATCTTGACAGATTAAAATGGTCCTAATCCGATGCACTAAATCAGATTTTAAAAAACCTGAGTAGCAACTATGCTAATCAGACACTATGCTAAATGCTAGGAATACTAAAAGATGCAAAAGTTAAAATGTCATGCCCAGAAATTACAAGGCCAAATGTAAAATACTACTCTGAGTTTCAAAAAATAAAGTGTGCAACTATACCATCAGGAAGTAGGTTTCAATAACCATGCTTGTGAAAAAGATATAGGGTTTTTGTGAATTACCAGCTCAACACATGTAATCTGCAAAACTAATGCTCTCTATACTTATCAAGATGTAGGAAATTATGAATATTCCAACAATGAAGATCACATTGCACTCTACTCTAGTGGGACTGCATCTGATGTGTTTTGTTCAAGTTCACATTAGGAAGCATATTGACAAACTAGAGAAAGTCCAAAGGAAAATACCAGGATGATGATAAATTTGTAGGCTCTGCTGAAGGAACTTGCTGGTTCCTTTATTGAAGTACTAGGTGTGCTGGTATGTTAAAAAGTCTTGCTTTACATGGCCTAACAGGGCTTACCTAGAAACAATAGGTGGTTATAGGGATTCGATTTTGGCTAATTAAAAAGAAATCCTTTTTGGTGATCTCAGTGATTCACATTGGAACAGATTGATTCAGGTGGCAGGGGGATCCTTCTTGCTATAAAGTAAGCAGCAGCCAAGGGATAAATTGATATTGTTTCTTAACTCAGTTTAAATGCTTATCACACAAAGGGATTAAGTGGCCAAAAACTCAAATAGCTAAGTAAAACTAAACTGAAACTAAAATTGCTCATGAGTTAAGTGGTATGGTCTTTAAGTTTTACTATTCTCTCTACTCTTAAAAGGCTAATAGAATCAATTTTAGGCACTAAGTACAACTAGCCCTTTTCTTACCTGCCAACTAATAATCAAATTCCACTAATTTTTAAGAGGTATAGACCCAGCTGATATCCCTAAGATTAGAAATAATACTGGTCAATAACAAAACATTTTCTAATAGGGGCAGTTTTGTTCCCAACTTTCAAAATTGCTGAAGCTTATAAGCATTCTACACTATTTCATCTAGGTCCCAGATTAAAATTCTGGATTACTACTCCATATGGGGTCTCATAATGGGAGTATGGAGAGGGTTCACAAAATTGTGACTATCAGTAAATATTCTATTTGCACACATATTTTATATACCTAGGATCATTTAAAAATTTCTCAGGTGAAAAAAGTTTATGAATCCCTGTTCTAGATCAACCCCTTCATTTTAAAAGGGGTAATCATAGCTCACAGAATTGAAGTGACTTGTCCATAGTAAAGAACAGAGCTGGAAGTTGATTCCAAGTCCTGAATTCCAATTCAGTGGTCTTTCTTTCAAACTGTGCCATGTTCTTATACATTCTGGAATTTTCCTTATTACTTTTTTGTGGGTGCACATTTGTGATAGTATCTGGATCCCATGGTATTAGGACTTCATTTTCATTCTTTTTGTGATCTCTATTTCCCCTTTCTCCAAAGCTTTTATCAAAATTTACATAAAAATCAAGTTTCCCTTCTTTCCCCAACTCCTATTCAATTGATGTTATCAGAGAAAGGAACAGTTATAAATTGGAGGGTAGAAGGGGGATAGCAAACAATCTTTTTACTTATTTCATTTGTAATATGTTAAAATCAGATCCAGTATTTAAGCAACAATTTTGTAAAACTTAGATGCTAGAATATTCCAAGTTTAGATAAAATTCCATAATTAACAAAATTACAGTATACATATGACAAATGGTAAGCACATTAAGAGTAAAACAGAACAAAAGATTTAGGAAGCATTTGGGAATACAATCTGGGATTAGGTAATAAAAAGGTCATTCTAATTCAAAACTTCAGTTGAGGAAATTGAGAGTAAACTAGATTATCCAAACTAACACAGGAAATGGCTGAGCTGAGATTAAAACCCAGTCCTTCAGATTGCAAATTCAAGACTTTCTATTGCATGCATCAAGGTAGGGTTCTCCCTGATTATAAGGATTCTTAATTGACAAAGGAGTTTGGCAATTCAGTGATGAGTTAAGAAGTGATGAACATATCTGTGCATGAAAATGAGTATCACACATAGATAGTGAATATACAAAAATTCAGATCCTGATCCTATCTTGAAGGAATTTAACCCAATCTGTAGTAGTAGTATATGGGAGACCTGTTAAGTAATTAATAGCTATAGGTAAGTGGTGGAAGTAAGGAAAGCACGGCTGGAATGAAGAGACATAGAATGGAGAACTAGCTAGGACTTTGTTACCAATTGGATGAGATGGAATAAGCAGAACAATTAGTTTAAAACAAGGGTGCCTGGCTGAATAGGGCTGACACTGACTGAAATAAAGTCAGAAGGGAACAGATTTGAGTTTGAGATGCCAGAGGTGCTATCTGGGCAAAAGATAAGAACAGTAATTCCTATTTTAAGGGTAGAATTTACAAAAGGCAAAAAGTTGAGAATTTTCAAAATACAATAAGAATGGAATTTAGTTCAGAACCAGCAGAAATGAGCAGGCAAAACTGGTAGAGTTGAATGTAGTGTCTGGGAAGCCAAAGGAGAGGAATGTGTAGAATGTGGAGTTAATTTTAGTTTCTGAACAGCTCAAGGATGACTAGAATAAAGCCACTGGATTTAGCATTAGATATAGGTGAATAATTTCAGTAGAAAAGTAAATGACTCCTAGAATATATTTTCAACTCAAATTTATCTATGCTGATATTGGCTTGTGTAATCTTAACCTTATATTAATAAAAGACAATTCATTGTTAAATAAAAAGTAGTCCTTGACTTCAAGGCACTTGCATCAGGGGATTGAGGTGGGAGCAGAGGAAGCAACAGGTACATATTAGTATAGTTAGAACATATTAGACAATTATTTCAACAACACATTCTTAATAGCTAACATTCATGTAGTTTAAAGGTTTGCAAAGTCCTTTGCATAATGTATCATCTCATTCTCACATTAACCTTCCAAGGTAGGTGCTATTTTATAACAGGAAATCTAATGACAGGTGCAATGACTTGCCAAGGATCATACAGGTAGAATGAGGCAGTATTTCAATTCAAATCTTCCCAATTCCAAATATAGCCCGCCACTAACTGCACCATCTAGATATGTATTACAGTAGCAGAATGGATAGTTATCTAGGGGTAAAAAACCAATTTGCACAATATTAGGTCATAGAATTACCTGAGGGAAATCTTCCTAATGCCATTAAAATTAGCTTGCATTTTCTAGACACTTTCCTTTAAAAAGGAAGACTATAGAAGTTAGAACACATTGCATAGCAGATTATAGCATGTATTTTCAGAGGTATCAAATCTTTTAGCTTTTTAAAGCTAAGTTACTGATTTAAGAGCCAAGTAACATTTCCTTTATTAGTAAGGCAAGATCACAAGTCCTCTTTAACTTTAGAAGCCCTACTACTATTCTACTTGCAAGAATTGATGCCCTTTCAATAAGCTATTAAAAACTATTAATGGCAATATTAAGGAAAACATTTAGATACAACTTTTAGACATCAACCTCAGTATGTGCATTAAAATTTGTTAAATCGTTAATGATTTCCATAAAAAGACTTAGTAGCCTTAGAGAAGTATAAAGGCTTTTATTCAAAGTGAATATAATTCTTGTGAACCTTAGCAGCTATGAATTATTCCAATTATTGAGTTTTCAGAGCATTAGCTATTAATTTTCAAATTGAAATACCTTTAACAGTCACTTATCTGGATTCCTGTCTTGCCTATGTGAATCAGATGTCTTGCAATTTAACTTTTAATTCTGTCAAGTACTATAAATCGGGCTGATTTAAGGAGAAGTTAGCCTTTGTGATTACAACTCAAAATGAGGTCAATTTAATAATATTGCAGTCCATCGTAGTCTGAAACTTCACAGCTTCTGAACATGTCTAAGAGCCAACTTTCAGAATTTTTTAGATTGGCAAGTTTAAGAATAATGACCATCCTAGCAGGAATGAATGTTTATTAAATACTTAGTAAAGAGTTTGAACAGTAACTTTTAAAAACCTAATCATCTTCTTAGATATAGCAAGAAATATGAATATAATTATGTCTTCTGAAAAGGTTTTAAGGTGCACGTATTAATACTCTCACAACTAGATCAAGGGACAAAGTATTTTAAATAAAATTTAAATTTTCAAGAGAGGGTAAGCAGGATGCATTCTTAAAGAAAACCAAAACTATTTTGCTAGGTTTTTAGATAGAAAAGTTTTCTTCACTGGAGACAAATGTTATTTGATAATTACTTGATAAAACTGGCTTTTATACTCAACTCTCCCATAGCCAAAATAATTGCACCCATGTATCTCTTAAATGAGAGGAGCAGCCTACTAAATATATAATATTCTCATTGTTGAAAAGTTGAGCACAGCATATGACACCACCTATAAAGAAAAGGGAGACTATGTGTCCTGCATCAATGATAAGGGTGCCTATCTTGATGAAACAGTAACTTCCCAAACTGAGGAAATTAACTGCTACTAAAATATCTGGGATAAGTGTTTACCAGTACCTCAAAGTCAAATATCAAACTACATGTTAATAAAACCAAATGTGCTTGCTTCCCCCGATAGGGTTT
>JAJPUD010016429.1:32500-34116 GCA_023553655.1 Myrmecobius fasciatus
TCTCATTTTTGGAAAAAAGGTCACAATCTTGTTAAGATTGCTTGCCATACTGTGGTAACAGAAAAGAAGCATGATGCTTTTAATATATGTACTAACACTAATTTAGTTAGGTTACCTTGGGTCAGTCTCTTTACTAAGCCTTACATATTTTATCTATAAAATGGGGAGAACACCTATATTACTTATAGCTGTGAGGAAAATACTCTGCAAACTTCAAAAGTGTATGGTTTAATAAAGGACAAATTAATTTCTAAAAATACCTGTTAACTTAAAGTGCCCTAGCTATAATCAAATAGCTATGGTGGATGTGACCCTCTTATATATTTTGGTTCTGGAACTCTATTCAGTATGTCAAATGGCTTTGCTTTTTAAGGAGTACCACTCTTAGGTCTCAAACAATCCAACTTTTTCACTAATCATTTCAATAAAGAAAGGAAAAGTTGACACAATTTGTAAAAATGAACCTCTACTTAAATGAGCAATATCAAAGAAGCTCATGATTATGCTCCCTAAAGGAAAGGACCAATGAGAACCTATATGAAAAATGTAGCCCGTCATGTGGTCAGGATACTGACTAAATACTAATTGTGTTAACCCCACAGAGTAAACCTAAACAATCATTTTTGGGGGTTTCTCCTTATTCTTTGCCTTCTTTCAGTTATTTTATGAGTCTCACTAAATTTCAAGTAAAACAACACCCTGAATCCCAATTTTTAAATTGATAAACATACCTATTTTCCTATTCCAATATGCTTGTTACCCAATCTGGTAAAAGATACTATTTAGCAAGCAAGCTTCCCCCCTCCTCCCCTTCTGTTGATTGTTTCCTAACCTGCATTTCCATTAATTCAGTTCCTTATGTAGAAACTTATTTAACAATATGCTCAGCTGCAACTTGAGGACAGTATGTGAGATACTAACAAGTTCAGTGTTAGAGGTGGGACCTATGCCAGCAAGACTTTCAAGGCTGCCTCTTAAGATATCTTAACTTTTTAAAGCTACCAAAACCCCCCAACTCAACAAACTTTTATGTCTAAAATTCTTCACTCATTATGGACTGAATTCGAATTCTAGTTTATATACAGTAAAGGTAAGATTAAAAGTGTGATGACTGTCAAATAAATGAACAATTCCTCTTAAAATGCATTTTATGAAAAAATTTAAACATGGGCTTTCTTTCAACTGTTAGGGTCCAACAAATCAAACTACAAAGATGGAAAATGATATATATATTCATTCAGCATTAAGTAATTTTTTGGGGCAATATACTTATAAGGATCTTTTGGGAAATGTCTGGTAAGGGTAAAAAAAAAAAAAAAAAAAAAAAAAAGAAAGACAGACCATTACTTCTCTTAAAATAGAATCTGATTTAGAAAGAACTTTGGTGCTGAAAAAGACCTGATCTGTTCAGCATTTTAATTTGAGAAAACTAACTGTTCAGGAATGATTTTTTAAAAGTCACAGTTAAATGTGATTCTTATTATCCTCTCAAAGTGTTATGAGGTTTAATTGCTGTTGTTACAACTTCACAAACTGAATGTTAAAAGTTTTGATCCTAGTTGGGAGACAGATTGTGAACTTTTAAAAAAGACACACCCCAGTGATTAACAGGCAGT
>JAJPUD010016430.1:9837-34116 GCA_023553655.1 Myrmecobius fasciatus
TCTAAGTATACCATCATGTCATCTGCAAAGAGTGATAATTTGGTTTCCTCATTACCTTCTCTAATTCCTTTTATCTCTTTTTCTTCTCTTATTGCCAAAGCTAACATTTCTAATACAATATTAAATAGTAATGGTGACAGTGGGCAGCCTTGTTTCACTCCTGATTTTATGGGGAATGGTTTTAGTTTGTCTCCATTACATATGATGCTTGCTGATGGTTTTAAATAGATGCTACTGATCATTTTAAGGAAAAGCCCATTTATTCCTATACTCTCTAGTGTTTTTAATAGGAAAGGGTGTTGGATTTTATCGAATGCTTTTTCTGCATCTATGGAGAAAATCATGGTTTTTGTTAATTTGGTTATTAATAGAATTAATTATGCTGATAGTTTTCCTAATATTGAACCAGCCCTGCATCCCTGGTATAAATCCTACTTGGTCAGAGTGTACTATCCCGGGGATGACTTTCTGTAATCTCATTGCTAATATCTTATATAAAATTTTTGCATCAATATTCATTAGGGAAATTGGTCTATAGTTTTCTTTCTCTGTTTTCACCCTACCTGGTTTAGCTATCAGCACCATATCGGTCTCATAGAAGGAATTTGGTAGTATACCTTCTGTTTCTATTTTCTCAAATAGTTTATATAGTATTGGAATTAATTGTTCTTTGAATGTTTGGTAGAATTCATATGCAAATCCATCTGGCCCTGGAGATTTTTTCTTAGGGAGTTGGTTAATAGCTTGTTCTATTTCTTTTTCTAATATGAGGCTATTTAAATAGTTTATATCCTCTTCTGTTAACCTGGGCAATCTATATTTTTGTAGATATTCCTCCATTTCATTTAGATTATCAAACTTACTGGCATAAAGTTGGGCAAAGTAACTCCTAATTATTGCTCTAATTTCCTCTTCATTGGAGGAAAGTTCTCCCTTATCATTCTTGAGACTAACAATTTGATTTTCCTCTTTCCTTTTTCTTATCAAATTAACTAAAGGCTTATCTATTTTGTTGGTTTTTTCGTAGAACCAACTCTTAGTTTTATTTATCACTTCAATAGTTTTCTTATTTTCAATTTTATTAATTTCTCCTTTTATTTTTAGAATTTCCAATTTGGTATTTAATTGAGGGTTTTTAATTTGTTCTTTTTCTAGTTTTTTAAATAATAAGTCCAATTCATTGATTTTTTCTTTCTCTATTTTATGCGAGTAAGCATCTAGAGACATAAAATTGCCTCTTATAACCGCTTTGGCCGTATCCCACAAATTTTGGTATGTTGTCATCCCTCCAAGTTCTAACATTTTGTGTTCTAAGGTCTCTTCCAATTCTGATGTTCTGTGTTCTAAGCTTTCCTTCAACTCTGATGTCCTGTGTCCTAAAATTTCTCCCATTTCTGACAATTTATGTTCTAAGATCCCTCCTAGCTCTGACATTCTGTGTTCTAAGGTCTCTCCCAGTTCTGATATTCTATGTTCTAAGTTTTCCTCTAACTCTGACATTCTATTGTCCTAAAATTTCTCCCAGCTCTGCCATTTTCTCTTCTAAACTTTGTTCCATCTTTGACAGCCTGTGTCCTAAGGTCCCTTCCAGCATTGACATTTGGTGTTCTAAGACCCTTCCCACCTCTGACATTCTCTGACATCATTTTCTTTCTCTGATATTCGTGTTTTAATATTCTATATTGTACAATTTCATTCAACTCTGACTCTATAGAGTTTCTAAATATATGAAATCAAGTAAGATAACTCTGTGTCACTCACTCTGATACTGGGAACTTCTGTCATCCAATGCTTCTTCCTTCCTTGTCATAGGTTTGCATGCTTATGTCTTAGGGGAAGAGCTGGAGGCCACATGCTCATGGCTCCAGCTTGGGGTAGAGACCTTTATTTTGGTTTGTGGTGGGGGTTGTGGATTGCTTCATATGAATGACCCAATTGTGTGGAGGGAGATGTTTATTTGGACAAGAACTTTGCCTGCTGGGAGACAGTTGCTGAGCCCAATAAGCTGAATCTCATGGGGCTCCTTGTGGAATGGTATCCAGACAGCTCTGCATGGAATGTCACACAGGCCCCTCCCAAGGAAGTCAGTAGGAGTGGGGTTTTTCCTGCAGGTTGTATGCCTGGTGGTCCTGACTTGCGTGTGGCTTGGGTCAAAACACCTGTTCTCTCAGAGCCTCACTTACCACATCGATAGAATGGGAACAGAATAAACTGATTCATCCTTCTGTACAGAGCTCTTATAGGAATGGATAGATGGATAAGGCATATCTGAAAAGCTGAGAAAAAATTCAAGAAAAGGATGCAAGGTAGGGCAAAATTTGTTTATCCTATGGCCCCAACCCCTTAATTTGGGAAGCTGGGGGGTAACTTTGAAGAAATAGCAGATAGGGTTGGGCAGCAGGAACTATTCTACCTTAGCAAAGATTTTCCTTTGAAACTTGGGGAGGCTGAGATGGAGGACAATAATTAAAAAAACACTGGAGGTTTTTTTTGGGAATTGTGAAAAAAGTACTGACCTGGATTGGGAATCAGGAGCCCTGGGCTCTAGTGACTTTGAAGTCACTGTCACAGTCTTTCTTGGGGCTTCATTTTTCCCACCTGTCAAATGAAGTAGTTGGACTAAATTCTCTCTTAGGCCGCCTTTCCAGTTTTATGTACTTTGATCTAAGGTGCTTTCTGTGATAGCATTCTGGTAGACTTTTCTAAAGATGCTTTTAACTCTGACATTCTATGTTCTAAGATTCCTCCCAACTCTAATGTTTTCTGTTCTAATGTTAGTTCTGCCATCCTATGTTCAAAGGGCCCTCCCAGTTCTGACATTCTATGTTCTAAGGACCCTTCAAGCGCTGACTTTCTGTGTCTTAAAGACCTTTCCAACTTTGCCAATCTGTGTTCTAAGGACCCTCTCAACCCTGCCATTCTGTGTTCTAAGGCCCTTCCCAACTCTGCCATTCTGTGTTCTAAGGCCCCTCCCAATCCTGCCATTCTGTGTTCTAAGGCCCCTCCCAATCCTGCCATTCTGTGTTCTAAGACCCCTCCCAGCTCTGCCATTCTGTGTTCTAAGATTTCTTTCAAGGTTGACTTTCTGTGTTGTAAGGCCTCCCAACTCTAATGTTTTCTGTTCTAATGCTCCTCTCATCCTTGACATTCTGTGTTCTAAGACCCCTCCTAGCTCTACCATTCTGTGTTCTAAGATCTCTTCCAAGATAGACTTTTTGTGTCATAAGGGCCCTCCCAACTCTAACATTCCTTTCATCTCTGACATTTTGTGTTTTAAGGACTCTCCTAACCTTGCCATTCTTTATTCTTCCAGCTCTGGCATTCTCTGTTCCAAGATCCCTCCCAGCTCTGACCTGTGTTTTAAGGTCTCTCCCAGCTTTGACATTCTGTGTTCTAAGTTCCCTCCAAGCTCTTCTATTCTCTGTTCTAAGGTCCCTCCCAAATCTGCCATCCTCATTTGTGAGGTCATGCCTTGCTTTGCCCTTCTATATTCTAAGACCGTTCTCAGCTCTGCCATTCTCTGTTTTAAGATTCCTCCCAACTCTGTCCTAAGATCCCTCCTAGCCCTCATGTTTCTATGTTCCAAGGCCCCTCCCAGCTCTAATATTTTTGAGCCTAGGGCTCTACTAGCTCCAAACTTCTGTTATTCCATGGCTAAGTTTTTAAGTGATAATAAATTAACTAGATTTAGAATATTTATTTAGCTTTTGATTTTATAAGTGCCATAAGGTATGATAATGGTTGGGGAATAGCAATTAGATGCTTTATCTCCAGCACCATTGTGAACTTGATCTCCTGGGGCTTCCTGGGGGAACCGATTTTGAATTCATCAAAATAGATCATGTCATCTTAGTGTTATTTACTAAATCCACATATTCACTTCAGATTTTGCTGCTTTGCCTTCCCTTTAATGATTATCTCCTATTTATATTGTATGTAACTTTCTTGTACATAATTATTTCATGTCTTACCCCCATTAGACTGGGAGTTTAAGGCCAGAGTCCGTCTTTTGACCTTTATATTTCCAATATTTAGCATAGTATTTGGCACAGGTAGGCTCTTAATAAATGCTTATTAACTCAATGACTGCTCCCCTTCCACTGTTCTGTGAACTGTTTCCTGGGCGGATCTGGAGATCTATTGTGTTGTTTGACAGGCCTAATGTTGGCCCAAGGAATGAAGGAGAGAGTAAGGATGAAGCCTGAGGATATACAGAATAAATACAAGTAAATTAATTCAATATTTAAAGTAATTTAATATTATCTCAGGCACTTACTTAGTAGCTTAGTAATAAAATGAGGATCTTAGTAGTCTTTATCTCCCAAAGTTGTCATGAAGATCAAATGAGATAATATTTGTAAAGTGCTTAACAGAGTGCCTGACACAAAATAGGCACCTAATAAATGATATTGTTGTTATATACTTGTTGAGGGGCTTAGCAAAGGGTTCCAATGCTGCAGGTGGGTCTTAAAGTAAGAGAGCTCTTCTGTAAAGTGGAGGGGAAGAGGGAAGGATGCCAGGTGGAAGGGACAGTCAGTGCAAATTCCCAGAGGGGGTAATGGAGTGCCCTTTCTGGTGAGCAGAGAATTGTCTTGTTTCTTCTTACTTCAAGGTTCAGGATTAGCCCTAGATCTCCTCTGGACTATTTAGAGGGAGTGTGGTAGTAACCAAAATAGGGGGAAACATGAACCAGACCCCGCCAGCGTTTATTGTGTAATCTCTCTAACCTGACTCCCACTGTGGCCTGACCATAAATCACTTTGTTTTAGGATTTCCACTCAAAAGGGGACCTTTGAGATTAGCTAGTCCAGCCCCCTTATTTCACAAATGAGGAAAATGGAACCCAGGAATAGAAAGTGATTTGCCTTGAAACATGGAAACGGCTGCCTTACAAAGCAGTAAATTCTCCCATCTTGGAGATTTTCAAGCAAAGACCAGATGGTCCTTTCAGTTATAGGGGAGAATGTGCAAGAACTAGTTGGACTACAAGGTTTCTGAAGTCTCAACTCCCCAAATGTGTGATTTTGTGGTCTTTTCTGAGGTCCTTGCTATGTAAGCTCTTTGCGGGCAGGGACCATGTCACAGTTGTATGCCTCTTGTGCCAGTTACATAATGGGCACACTGCAGAAGTTGAAGAAGTGTTTGTTGGGGCAGCTAAGGTGGCACAATAGAGTCAGGAGGATCTGAGTTCAAATGTGGCTTCAGACACATAATAGCTGTGTAATCCTGGTCAAATCACTTAATCTTGATTGCCTTAAAAAAAAGTGTTTGTTGATTGAGTGACTGAAGTTCACACTGGTTCCAAATAACATGACTGAGATTCAAATCCATGTGCTCTGAACAAAAGCCCTAAATTCTTTCTACTGTAATTCAAAATGTCTTATTAGACCTTTCACAGAATAATAGCTGATAATAATGTAGTATTTTTTATTTTCTGTTTTTCCCCTAGTTTATTATTTAGTTTTAACATTCTTTTCTTTTGAAATTTTGAGTTAAAAATTGTTGCCCTCTCTTCTATCCCCACCCACTGAGAAGACAACAATATGATATCAATTATACATGTGAAATCATGCAAAACATATTTTCATGTTAGTCATATTGTTTTAAAAAAAGCAAGAAAAATAAAGTGAGAAAGTTATATTTCAGTTCGTACCCAGAGTCCATCAGTTCAGTCTCTGGAGGTGGATAGCATTTTTTTATCATGAGTCCTTTGGCATTGTTTTGGATCGCTGCATTGATCACAGTTGCCAAGTAAGCCATAGTTGATCATCATTGCCGCATTACTGTTACTATGCAAAATGATTCCCAGTTCTGCTTTACTTTGCATCAGTTCATATGGGTCTTCCATGTTTTTTTTTCACCCTCACTACTGTCACTTCTTATAGCCCAATAGTATTCCATCACAATCATATGTCACAACTCGTTTAGCCATTCTCCAATTGATGAAAAACCCATTCTATTTCCAATTCCTTGCTACCACAAAAGGAGCTGGATATAGCACTTTGTTTCTAAAACATTTTAGATGAATTATCTCATTGGAGTTTCACATCAGCCCTATGAAGGAGCTATCAGAGATGCTATGATGCCCATTTTCTGGATGGAAAAAGAGACTCAGTGAGATTAAGGGTCACCTCTCAGGAGGGTTTGAACCCAGATTTTCCTAGGTCCAAGTCCTCAACTTTCTCTGATATGATGAGCTGGCTTTCCAAAATCTCCTGACTTGGTTTCCTGCTCTGAACAGTGGGCTTTTTCATCTCTCCTACTCTGGTATAGCTGACAGGGTCTAGTTAGACCGGTCTTGAGAGAGCCAGTTAGAGCTGGCTCCTTTGCCAGGAAATTTGATCTGCTTGGATTCTTGGTTCCTTCTGTTTTCCCTGGATGCTGGCCTGATGCTCTCACCTCTGAAATAAGAGCTGCACCCAGCCAGAGAGGGAGCGGGGAGGGCTGAGCGTGAAGACCCTCGGTCCTCAGCTGTCTCTTAAACTTGATGTCTTTCCTCTCCTCACCCCAGAGTGGTTTGTGATGGCAGCAGGGACTCCTCTCCCCTCGGCCATCGGGTTTGTCCCTCCCTAGAGGGTGTCCTGCCTCCTGCCTGTTTGCTTCTTTAGAGCTAAGGAAGCTTGTTGGTAGTGTCATGGAGGGGAGAGGGAAGGAGGGAGAGAGAAAGACAGACAGAGATAGGGAGAGAGAGAGAGGAGAAAGAGAGAGACAGAGGCAGAGACAAAGAGAGAGACAGAGATAGAGAGAGAGACAGAGATAGAGAGAGAGAGACAGAGAGGGAGAGTGAGAGAAAGAGAGGAGAGACAGAGATAGAGAGAAGAGAGAGAGAGACAAAAACATAGAGACAGACAGAAGCAGAGGCAGAGACAGAGATAAAGAGATGGAGAGAGACAGAGATACAGGGAGACAGAGAAACAGAGGAGAGGGAGAGAGAGACAGAGACAGAGATAGAGAGACAGAGAGGGAGACAGAGACAGACACACAGACACACACAGCGACAGACAGACACAGAGAGAGCACGCACAAGCGAGCTGGTTTTGGAATGGAGCTGACTTGGCTACAAGTCCTCATCTGCCACAGATTGACTGTGTGACCCAACTGGGGCAAGACAGCTCATCTCTCAGCACCCTAAGCAGCTCTCTAAAGCTACAGAGAAAGTTCCAGGGAAATCAGAGATTGTTCTTCCCTCGTCTCCTGCAAGTGTTTTCTGGAAAAAATGTGTGGCACAGGTCATGTGCGCTGTTGATAAACAATTGTTTCAGACTCTTCATGACCCTATTTGGGGTTTTCTTGGCAAAAATACTGGAGTAGTTTGCCATTTCCTTCTCCAGCACATTTTACAGGTGAAGAAACTGAGGCAAACAGGGTGAAGTGTCTGAGGCCAGATTTGAACTCAGGTTTTTCTGATTCCAGAAAAGATGCTCTGTGCCATTTGTATAGTTGCCTTATCCTGTACACAGGAGGTGATTAATAAATGCTTGTTGGGTGAATAGAAATGAATGAATTAAGGTATGCTCCTTGAGGATATGAACCTTTGCATTTCATTTTTTCCTTTGTAACCCTAGTACCCAGAGAGTGATGATAATGGTGATGATGATAACAATAATAAAAATAAACTTATGTAGGATTGGTGAGACATCTGTTCTGATCCTTATAATAATCCTAGTTATAACAGCTGTGAAAGAATTTGTTTTTATTAAAGTTGAATAACTAAAGCTAATAGGACACTTGTGGACTAAATGAGTACTTGCTAGGCTGCTTTTACTTATACCCCAGTCTGAATTGAGTGCTAGTTCCAAGAACTGATTCAAATCAATAAACATTTGTCTCCCTACAATGCGCAAATCAATTAACTAATAGTTATTAAGTATCTACTGTATAAACACTGTACAAGGTGCTGGGTAACTTAATTCGGCAATTCAACTAACATTTATCTGACTACTATGTACTTGCCAATTAGTCAGCAAGAATATATTAAGCACCTACTATGTTCCAGGAGCTGTGGTAGGTATTGGGGATAAAAAGGATGCATCAACCCCTATTTGGAAGGAGCTAAATTACATTCTAAGAGGGCAGACAATCAGGTCATATATTATTAACATGTGTGGGACAAATACAAAGGGACTAAATACAAGCAAATAAGAAATAGCCAAATTCAAGTCTTAAGAGAGGGAATAATTCTAGCAATTGTAGGGATCAAGAAAAGACTTGAGGTCTAAGATGGTGCTTGAGCTGTGTCTTGAAGGAAGAGGGGCAGAGGTGAGGAAGGGGAGCATCCCAGGCCAACGAAGGCACAAAGAGACAGCTGATGGACATTAGCAGAAGGTGGGGACTAGCCCGGGTTGTCTAGTGAAGGAGGGGAATGGCGTATTATGAAGCCGATGAGATGGGCCAGTGCCAGAGCGTGAAGGGCTTTCAAAGCTAAATGGAAGTTTATATTGGATTCTAAAAGCAATAGGAAACCATCAGAGTTTATTGAACAGGGAATATCATAGTCAGAACTCTGCTTAAGGAAAATTACTTTTGGCAATTGCTCTGAGGATGACTGAACTGGAGAGATGCTTGAAGCAGGGAGATCGATGAGGATTTCTGTGCAATAAAAGACCAAAAAGTGATGAGAATCAAGGTGGAGCTGTGTGAGTAGAGAGAAAGGTTTGGTTTCAAAATGTATAGAGGGAGTTGTGGAGATAGAAACAACTGGGATTGGCAATTAATTGGATGAGGAGGGAAAATGTAGCTGAGGGGATTACCAAGCTTACAAACCTGGCAGTCTGATGGGGAAAGAGAGATCTGGATCAGGGAAGATACTGAATTAATTTTGGACACGATGGTCTTTAGAAGTCTCTGGCCCTTACAGTTTTAAGTCCCTGTTAGGCAACTAATAATGTGAGATTGGAGTTCTAAGGAGAAGCTAGGACTGGATATATGGATCTATGAATGATTAAAATAGTTGTTTTTGTTCAGTCGTGTGACTTTTGTGACACTGGAGTTTTCTTGGCAAGGATACTGGAATGGTTTGGCGTTTCCTTCTCCAGCTCATTTTACATCTGAGGAAACTGAGACAAACAGGGTGAAGTGACTTGTCTAAAGTCACACAACTAGGAAGTTTCTGAGGCTGGATTTGAATTCAAGTCAGGAAAGACTCCAGGTCTGGTGCTCTATCCATTGTACCACCTGACTGCCCGACTTCCCTGGGAAGTGATGAGGCAACTGAAAGACTTTTTAGAGGGACCTAGGACAAAGTATGGGGAACACCCACAGTTAGGGTACTTGATCTGAGTGATGAAACAGTAAAGGGGGGTAAGGAGGGAAGAAAGAAATTAATATTTTTATAGCACCTACTATGTGTTAGAAAGCATGTGAAGCACTTTTACAAATATTATCCCATTTGATACAATACCTCTGGGTGTTATCCCCATTTTATAGTTGGGGAAACTAAAGCACACAGCGTGGCAGCTCAGTGGGATAGTGGATGGAACGATGGACCTGAAGTTAAATCCCACCTCAGATACTTACCAGCTGTGTGACACAGGGAACTGCCTCAGTTTCCTCACTTGTAAAAAAATTCTCAATTTGTAAAAAAAAAAAAAGTAAAAATGTGTCATAATTACTATTGTAGCGAAAATCCTAGGGTTGTAGCGAAAATCAAATGAGATAATATTTATAAAGTGTTTAACAGTAACTGGCACATAGTAGGTGCTCAGCAAACATTAGCTGTTATTAATTTGATAGAAATTAAATTCCTGAGGGCAGATTTGAATGCAGGTCTTTCTGATTCCAGGCCCAGTCTTTTATCCACAGAAGGCTAAGAAAGAATGATCAGATAGTTAGGAGGAGACCCAGAAAGGACTAATGTCATGAGTGCCCAGGGGAGATGGGATAACAGGATTTCCAACATTTTTGTTGGTACGGAAACATTAAATGCAAAAAAGATTTTTTTAAAAGGATGAGGATTGAAGAAAGGCCTTCAGATTTGACCATTAAGTAACTTTAGAGAGAATATTTTAATTGAGTTATGAGATTGAAAATAAGATTGCCAGGAGTTATGGAGTGGGAAGAGAGGAAGTGAATGCTTCTCCTACAGGTTTGGCTGAGGAAGGTGGGGAAGGAGATAGAGAGGATAGGACATGGGGGGATCTAGTGAAGAAGGAAAATATTTGGGCATTTTTGAAGGTGTGGGGAAGAGATCAATTTATAGGGTTAGATTGAAGATTGGAGGAGAGGGGATGAGAAGGTTGCAGATCTGCTGGAAAAGATGGCCAACGGTGGGATCCAAGGTACGTGCAGAAGAGGGACTGGTCTTGTCAAGGAGAAGTGCTGCTTCATTGGCAGAGACTGGTGGTGTTGGATGTCAAGGGGCTTTGAAAGGATGTGTGGGATGACCTCAGTTTTCTTCATAGAGTAAGAGACAATCCCTCTAATTGTCCTCTGGAGTCCCTTTATGTGACTTTGTCCAGTGCTACTGAGGAGAGAATAGGCTTGTGAGGATAAGCCAGGGCTGGGTGAGATGTGGCAAGGGCTGAGCAGTCCCCAGGGAAGGGGGAAGGAGTTCAGGAGGAGAGAGTGTTGGAGACCATAGTGAACTGGTAACCAGAAAATCAGAGTAAGAGAGGAGGGAGTCATCAGAGCAAGGGACAGGCCTAAGAAAGCAGGGAGGGCTGGGAGGAGGAGGATGGGTTAGACATGGGGAGGGATGGCTGCTAGGCAGTCATGGTGAGCCGGAGCAATGCCAGGACTTTTAAGTATGGAGGAGGAACTTCTATGAGAAATGGGGAGATGATGCGGTACCTTGTGAGTGACAGGTGGAAGGGATGCCATGGGATTTAAGAAGCGTGAGGCATCGGAAGGTAAGCTTGAGGGGACATCAGTATGGCTGCTGAAGTCCCCTTGAATGTTTGAGGGAGCATCCATATGACGGCTGAAGTCCTCTTACACAAGGAAAGGCTTTTGAGAGGAAAGAGTTTCTCTAACTTGGGACTACTTTGGTAAGCAAGGAAGAAGAAAGAGTTGGGAAAAGAAAGTTGGAGGGGGGTTCTCTGTCTCGCTCTGTCTCTTCTCTCTTTGTCTCTGTCTCTGTCTCTCTGTCTCTGTCTGTCTCTTTCTTTCTGTTTCTCTCTGTCTCTCTCTCTTCCCCTCACTCCTTTTCTTTCCCCTCTCTTTTTTTTCTCTCTCTCCCCCTCTCTTTCTGCTCTGTTTCTCTCTCTCTCTCTTTATTCTCTCTCTGTGTCTCTCTCTCTCTCTGTCTCTCTCTTTCTGTTTCTCTCTCTCTCTCTCTTTCTCTCTCCTCTGTCTCTCTCTGTCTCTTCCTTCTCTCTGTCTCTTCCTCCCTCCCCCCTCTCTCCCTCTCTGTCTCTGTCTGTCTCTTTTTCTTTCCTCTCCCTCTCTTCTTCTCTCCTCTCTCTATTCCTTTTCACGTGGCTTTCATGATCTAGCAACCATAAGAATCCAAGGTAGAATGAACTCTTTGGTTGCTTGGACCCCCTTTCTCCTCCTTTCCTCCCTCCTCATCCATCCTGAGAGCTGACACTCAGGAAAATGAGGAGGGAACTTTCCTCTCCCAGGACTGTTCCTTGCTGACCAATGAGGTCCAGCTCAATGCTCTCCCTGGAAACCTGTGAAGATGTAGAGGGAAGGTTCTGTTGTTATGGCAACAGAAGGCTTGCCCTTCCATTTTCCCCACACAGTGAGGACCTGGCCTGCTGGCACACTTGCTGAGGAAATGTTCTGTCATCCCCAGTTCCCATGAAGTATTCAGTAAGTGTCTTTGAGCTAGGACAATAACAAGAAGCCTCACGACGGAGCACTGTCCACATCCTGATTCTTGTTTTCTACTGTATAAGAAGACTTTTTGTCTTTCATTGTGTCCAGCTCTTTGTGCCCCTAGTTGGAGTTTTCTTGGCAGAGACACTGGAGCAGTTTGTCATTTCCTTTTCCAGCTCATTTTACAGATGAGGAAACTGAGGCAAACAGGGTGAAGTGACTTGCCCAGGATGACACAGCTAGTGTCTGAGGCTGGATTTAAATTCAGAAGGATGAGTCTTTCTGACTCCAAGCCCACCACTCCATCACCATGGCACCTTTTAGTAGCCTCAGATCTAGCATTTATATATTATATAGCTCTTGAAGACTTGAACATAGGCCTCTGACTCTCAGTAGCTGTGTGACCCTGGGAAATCAGTTACTCACTCTGTTGAGTTTCCTCACTTGTAAAACAGGAAAGGGGACTAGAAAATGGTTTCTTAATCTTTTTCCACTCACATCCTCTTTTTCCCCAAGAAATTTTTACGTGACCCTAAGTATATAGGTATGTAAAATAAGTATATACATGAAATATTTATTGATAATAAATCATAATTTCATGATCCCCACATTCAGTTGCATGATTTCACAAGGGAATTTAAGAAGCTTTGGACTAGAAGATGTCTAAAGGCTTTTCCTTTCTAAAACTTTGATTCCTTCATTTTATAGGCAAGTAAACAGAGTGAGCTACATCACCAGTCAGTAGGCATTTTTTAAGCACCTACTGTTTGTCAGACATGATGCTAGGACCTGGAGATAAAGAGACAAAAATGAAAAAATTTAAAGTCCCTATTAAAGACCTTACAATTTAGTGAGGGGAGGAGTGTGTGTGTGTGTGTGTGTGTACACACAAAACATACACACACACACACATATATATGTATATGAAACAAGATAATTTTATGGGGTGGGGGAGGCACTAGTATCTGAGGTTATGGCACCAGGAAAGGTTTACCTTGGGTAAATGGTGGTACTTGAGCTGAGCCTTGAAGGATATGAGAAATTCTAAAAAGTAGAAGTGAGAAGAGAGAGCCTTCCAGTGTTTAGCATAGTGCTCGGCACCTGGTAGGCACTTAATAAATTGATCAATGATTGATCAATGGATTCTAAGCACGGGGGACCCACAGCTAGAGATGTAGGGACCCAGTTTGGTTGGACTGCCCCCATGTAAGTGGGGATGAGGGGGAGTCTAGTAGAATGAGTCTAGAAAGCTCGCTTGGCTCTGCTATTGTAGCGGAAAACCAAGCTGCTGATTGTGGACTGGACTTTTATAGCATCCAGGCAGCTGTTTTTCAAGACCTGACTCCCTTCCAGGTGCCTTCCAGCTATAGCCTTTGCAGTGGCCAGTGATTTCCTAGGCAGATCACACACAATTTGTCTCTAACTTGTAACCTGACACTCAGTGGTATTAGTGACTTGCCTGGTCCGATTTATATGAATAAAATCACTTTTACCTTGAAAACTCTTGGATTGATGGATTAGAAGGGACCTGGCTGGGTCATCTCTGCTAGAAGGCCAGGGCCTTCCTTACCTGGGTTTGCCCACCTGTGGTTGGAGGCAGGGGCTCCTTCTGGGCCCATAGGTAAGGAGCTGTCCGATTGTTTCCTCGGCCAGTGTCTCCTTCCCCTCCCCTAGAGGAGGGGAAGATGGCTGGTTTTAAAGGAAGTCCACATGAGGATGAGATCACTTGTTCCTTATTGATTTGATGGCCCTTCCATATTGGAGCCTTTGGGGAGGAGTTGGAGAGTGTTTGCTTAGGGAGACAATGAGTGGCCTCAGCTGCCAAGTGCACAGTAAGGCTTCCTTAGTCAGGAGCTGGGCAGCAGAGGGAGGCTTAGAGGAGAAGGAAAGGGCAGCAGGGCAGCCCGGCCTGAGCCTGCTGCCTCGGGCTCACAGGGCAGAGGCTTTGGAGCGGGTGCAGGTGGGTCAGCTTTTGCTGGCAGGTAGCTCCAGTGACTTTGGCATTCTTCAGAGTGGGGATACAGGGTGGCCGTGGGTGTGGAATGGGATGGGACGGAGGGGATGGGCAGCCCGTCTCCAAGTTAGGGACCCCGAGAAATATGTGAGAAAGAAATAGGAGCCATCATTGGAGGAGAGCAAGAGACCCTTGGTGGTAAAGAACTATATATGGGGGGCAGCTAAGTGGTGCAGTGGATAGAGCACCAGCCCTGAAGTCAGGAGGACCTGAGTTCAAATTTGCCTCAGACACTTAACACTCCCTAGCTGTGTGACCCTGGGCAAGTCACTTAACTCCAATTGCCTCAGGGAAAAAGCAAAAAAAAAAAAAAGGAACTATATATGGGGAACATTGCAAAACTCTACTGTGCATGGAGTCTCTTGGGTGTTTCTGCACCTATACTGTGATCACCAGAGTATTGAACACATCCAAGATTTATGAAGAAGATAGCCTAAAAGATCAAAGACCGACATTTACATAGTATGGCCCTTTGAGGTTTACAAAGTGTTTTGTGTACATTATTTCATTCAAAAATCTTCTTCAAGTTAAATGTTCTAATTACCCATTTTACAGATGAGCAAAACAGAGGTGGAGATAACTTGCTCTCATGGTTTGGTATTACCGAGTAAGACCCTATTCACAGCTGAGTAACACCATCGTACACAAAGCGCTGAACCTAGAGTCAGGAAGATTTCATTCAGAATCCAGTTTTAGACCATTTGAGCAGCTGTATGACCCCTGACAGAGCTCTTCACCCCTCTTCAGTTTCCTCATCTTCCAAATAGGGGTAAAAACAGTACCTCCATCCCAGAGTTGAAGTGAAGAGCAAATGAGATAATATTAATAAAGCACTTAACTCGCAAAGCTTATTACATGGTACATAAGAGGTGTTATCTAAATACTAACTGCTATTATTAAGGGGCAACTAGGTGGTGCATCCAATTGAGTGCAGGACCTGGAGTCAGGAAGATCGAGTTTCAGCTTCAGACACTTACTAGCTGTGTGACCCTGGCCAAGTCACTTAATTCTGCCTCAGTTTCCTCATCTTTAAAATGGGGGGTAAACATAGCACCTACTTCGCAGAGTTATTGTGAGCATCAATTGAGATAATATTTGTAATGTGCATAGCATAGTGTCTGGTACATTGTAGTGCAACATAAATGTTAGCTATTATTATAATTAGGAAGATCTGAATTCAAATCCTCTGATAATAACCGTGTAATCCTGGGCAAGACATCTAACCTCTGTATCAGTTTCCTTTGCTGTTTTTTATGAGAATCAAATTTGTAAAGTGTTTTGTAAACTCTAAAGTATTCTTTAAGTTGTTATTGTGCATGGCTTTATAATTGCTCCATTATTTATTATCATTATTAATAATATCATCATTAATATTAATATTGTTGTTGTTAATAAGATCTCAGTGAATCCATACAGAGGGGATACAAGCTAACTTCAGAGGAGAAGGCACTAGTAGTAATTGGGGGCTCTGAAGGGTCTCTTGGAAAAGATGGTGTCTGAATTGAGTCTTGAAGGAAGCCAGAGATATTAAGAGCTTGAGGTAAGGAGGGAGGACATTCTAGGTACCTGGGATGCAGCCCATGCAAAAGCCTGGAGGCAGGAATGAATACTCATGTATGCAGAACAGCAATTGTTTGGCTCATAGAGTGTGTGCAGGGGAAGGAGTCAGGTGGAAGAAGAGTGGGAATGTAGGAAGGGGCCAGGTTGGGAAGAGCTTCCAATACCAAATGGTAGTTGTGTTCTGGAGGTAATAGGGAGCTATTGGAGGTTATTGAGAAGGGGATGCTGGAGTTGGATGCTGAAGACTTACCACTGCTTAGAGAACACGGTCTCTGTTTCTTCATACTTTGCATGTGCGGGGGAGAGGACCTGGGCCTTTGTCCAGTGCACAAGGCCTGACTTGGGACAGTCCAGCTCCCTCCCATTGTGCTTGGTGGTGGGAAATACCAGGCTCTCCAAGGAGGAGGCTGCCCAGTGAGATTCCTTAATGATGTGGGGCCTGGTGGGCTGCAGCTGACTGTTGTGTGGGAGGAAACAGCCTCTATGGCTCCCCTCTGAGCCCTGTCCTTCCCTCTGCCTTTTGACCCTGCCCTTTCAGGACTGCTAAGTGGGAAGTCCCGCTGCCCAAGAAGAAGAAGGACTTGATCTTAGAACCTCAAAGTATCAACGTCCTTTTCCGTAACTCTTTATGGCTTACATGGTGCTTTGCTCATAGCTCTTCTTTGGTAGAGAAGTCAACCATTGGACAAGCATTTATTAAGCACTTACAGTATACCAAGCACTGTGCTGAGCACTGAGGATACAAAGACAGTAAAAAAGCACAATACTGACCTTCATGGAGCTCATAATCTAATGGAGGAGACATCTACAACAAAATAATAATTATGGTAATGCTGATAGCTAGCATTTACAGAGCACTTTAAGGCTTCAAAAGCATTTAAAAATGTTTTAGCGTTTGATCCATCACCCCCAATGGTAGGGTACTATTTTACAGATGAAGAAACTGAGGCAGGCAGAAATTGAGAGACTTGCCCTGGATCTCAGAGCTAGGAAGTGATTGAATCAGTATTCAACCCCAGGGTTCTTAGCCACTCACTGCACCGTCCAAACTGGCTTCCTCCGACATTGCTGGAGAAGGTTGTGTCCAAGAAGTAATGACCTCCTGCTTTAATGAATCTCTATTCTGTGGCCCAACAGGAAGCCCTGTTGTCTCCTCAGGGCTGGTGGCAGGGAGTAGCCACTGTCCCATCCCTTCTAAGCAGGTTCAAGCTCCTTCTTTGGAACTCACGCGATCCGTGCACCTCCTTCACTAGAATGTTGGTTCCCCTCCAGACCCCAGCAGGGTAGCATTTATCCGGGCATCCCAGATCTTCCCAGCTGAAAGAAAAGTCAAGTGAACTAATGCTTGTAAAGCATATTGCAGATTTTCAGGGAAGCTGCTACTATTTTGACCTCCCCTCCCCTCATCTCAGGGGACTTTGTGTTCCTCCTATTCCAGTAGGTATTATATTTATCAGTGTGCATGTCATGTTTGAGAGTCGAGTGGCTTCATAAATTGGTGGCTGACAGACAGGAAGCCCTGGATTCAAATCCTCATCTGTAACAAAGTTGGCTGACCCTGCATATGTCTCATATAAATCTAAGACTGAGTTACTGCAGTTTGTGGCGGGACTGTTCATATGGAGAATTCTCTACCCAGGTCCTAATCCTTGGGTTCTAACTTCTCCCCTCCAGTTTCTATTTGTATGAACGAAGAAACATTTATTAATCAATCACTATCTTTTAAATATTCGCTAACCACTGGGGTTACAAATTTAAAAGAGTATTCCTTGTCTAGGAGAAGAACTAATTATATTATTCTTTCTATATTCTTATATAGAATATATATACACATATATATATTCTTATATATAGAATCTACATAGAAGTTAACCCTTCAATATTCTTAGGGATGATCAAAAATGTTTATTTTATTCAAATTTTCCAAATCAAGGGAATACCATACCCTTAACCCCACGATGTGGAAGGGATAATTATATTCGTTTAATAGAGGGGTAGCCAAAGAGGGACACTTTCATCATAGTGAGTAAGACCACTGGGAAGTAGGTTGACATATTCTATATAAGAATAATGGAAGATTTAATTTAATACCTGGTCTAGGAAGTATCCGAGAAAGGAGGGAGTGTGCTGAAGCATAGATAAGGATGTCAGGATATAGCATGGGGGAAGGGCAGTCTTCAAGCTGGAGGTGGAGTTGAGTCTCCCCTATCCCCAGGTCTCCTATGTCTGTTGTGGTGGTTGAGGAAGGTGGTCAGGAGGAAGGAAATTATACCATTGAGAGCTTGGAGCTACCTCCTTAAGAATCATCCAATCCATCCCCCCCATGATGAAACTAAGGATTTGAAAAGTTACTGGATGATGATAGTCATACTTATTAAATGACTCTCAGGATTCAACACAGGATTTTATAACTTCAAAAAACAGATGCTCTCCCCACCAAAGCAAACAATTTTAGAATGCAATTAATATTAGATTTGGAATCAGGAAATCTGGGTCCAAATATTGACACCAGACACTTAAAAGCAGGAGGATTGTGGGCAAGTCTTTGGGGAATTGGATTCATTGACCAGAACCCTAGGCAATTTTTAAATGTTCATAGTCTCCCCTCTATTAGATCTTTAAGTTCCCTTCTAAATTTAACCTCCAAATTCTATGATCTGGATTCAAATCTTGCCTGGCAAATATACAAGCATTTAAAAGGACTTACTGTGTGCTAAGCTCTGACAGTTCCTGTCCTCAAGTAACTTATATTCCCCCTTCCCATTTTTAAATACTATTTTTTCCAATTACATGTAAAAATAATTTTCAACATTCTTTTTTGTAAGATTTTTGAGTTCCAATTTTTTTCACTCTCTTTCTTCTTTCCATCCCCTCCCCAAAACAACAAGTAATCTGATATGGGTTATACATACACAATCATTTTTGAACATATTTCCATATTAATGTTGGGAAAGAAAAAATCAGAACAAAAAGAAAAACCATGAGAAACAACAACAAGGTGAAATACTGTGCCTCGATCTGCATTGTCTCCATTGTTCTTTCTCTGATGCGGATGGCACTTCATATTACAAGTTTATTGGAACTTCCTTGGTTTATCTCATTGTTGAAAAGAGCCAAGTTGATCAATGTCCTCTTGGTTCTGATTGCTTCACTCAGCATCAGTTCATGCAAGTCTCTCCAGGCCTTTCTGAAATCATCCTGCTGGACGTTTTCTCACAGAACAATAATATTCCATAACATTCATATACCATAATTTATTCAGCCATTCTCCATTGATGGGCATCCATTCAGTTTCCAGTTTCTAGCCACTACAAAAAGGGCTGCCACAAACATTTCTGCATATGTAGGTCCTTTTCCCTCTTTTATGTTACTTCTGGGATATAGACTAAGTAGAGAGAGACTGCTGGGTCAAAGGATATGCACAGTTTAATAGCTCCTTGGCCATGGGAGCTTCTAGTCTAATAGGGAAAATAGTCTAATACCCAAAAGGGAGGTAAAAAATGGCCCCAGGAGGAGAGTGAAGGTGGGCTTGGTGTGTCTGTGTGCAAGTCAAGCATCACAAGGAGTCACCTTGTCTGTCCCACCTTATACAGAAAGAAGGAGACCCAGAGAGAGGAAATCAGCCAAAGTCATTTAACCTCTCTGAGCCTCAGTTTTTTCATCTGTAAAATGAACCTATTTTAGGGAATTCTTGTGAAGAAAGTACTTTAGAAGCTATAAGACATCATAGAGAGTTGGACATGACTGAAAAGCACTGACACTGTGCTAGGCACTGAGATGCAAAGAGCAAAAAATGATCTTCAAGGATCTTATAGGCTATCAAGGACATATATCTAGGCAAAGTATATGCAAAATAAGTAGAAGAGAATTAAAAAAAAATTTGGAGAGGAAGCTCCTGATATCTTGAGTGGGATGGAAGAATTAGGAAAAAGCTTCAGGCTCTCATTGCTACTGAGAAAGGTCTGACAGTGCTGCCCAATGGTTCTGCTCACCATCCCTGGGTCTCCCCTGACCCAGACTCCCTCCTTGGCCCTCACCCCAATTGCATCATCTCCTTCTAAGTGAATGTCATCTCCTTGAAGATGATTTCTCTATTGTCTCTGAAACCTCACTGCTGAACATGCAGCTAATAACTAGCTGTTTCAGTTTGCAAAGGACTTTCCAATGATTAATAGTCATATGTATCATCATTAATAATATCATAATTAATATCTCTTAATAGCTCAATTATTATCTCATTTTATCTCCATTACAACCTTGAAAAGTAGGTGCTATTATTATCCCATTTAAGGAGGAAACTGAATCAGACAATGGTTAAGTTACTTGTCAGGCGTGGGGGTAAGGGTGGTTTCACACAACTACCAAATATCTGAGGCAGGATTTGAATTGGAGTCTTTTAGTCTCTGGACTGGATCCAGAGGGCTCTGGAGGGGAAAGCGAGGCAGGTGCCCTTGCCCAGCCCTCCCTCACTTAATTCCAATTCACTTTCCTGTCATGACATCCCCTCCCCGACACCATGGCCCTCTTCAACAAACAATAACAATCTTGTCCATTGATGTGCTCCTTGGGTTGGGGACCACACCTTGGTTTCCCTGAGTGTCTCCCCCTGAGCATTATTCAAAGATCCTTTGGTGAATGTGTGTTCTCATCAGGTGTGGATGCCCCTTTCTGCCAGTGCTGGCCAGGATCCGACCGTGCCTCGCCATCCAGTGGTCTTTCCCAAGTTCTTCACAAAGCCTATAGCCATCCTTCATGTTGACCCCATTGCCCCTTGTAGGTGCAAAATAATTATTTGTTGAATGAGTGAATGATTGTTGGGTTGACCTACAGCTAAGGAGCATTAACAGGGCCTTCTGTGCCCGTTCACTTCAGACTTTCCAAAGCACTTTCACGTGTATTGTATATGAATCTTACAACCTTGTGAGTTGGGCAGTATTATCCCCAATTTTTTTCCTAAGGCAATTAGGGTTAAGTGACTTGCCCAGGGTCACCCAGCTAAGTGTCTGAGACTGGATTTGATCTTCGGTCCTCCTGACTGCAGGGCTGGTGCCCTAACCACTGCGCCACCCAGCTGCCCCTGATTATCCCCATTTTACAAATGGAGAAACTGAAGTTTGCTCAAGGTTATATAATGAGTTCTGGCAACGTTGAGCTGGACTCAGTTCCCCTACTTTCTGGCTCTGAGGGGTGGGGTGCCCCTTGCCTGTTCTGCCGGGATTGTGCCCCTGTCCTGATGACCTAGCTCGGGCTGTGTCCTGCCCTCTCCAGCCTTGTGGTGTCTCTCTCCCTGCAGGATCCTGGCTGTGGTGAGCAATGGAGAGCCCGCGGGAGCTGGGAATCGGCGTTCCAGCTGGAAGCGGAAGAGCTCTCGCCGAGGTACGGCTTGCTTGGGTTTGGGTAGGGGGACTTTTATGTGTGTAAGTGACTTTCTCTTGAAAGAGGATATAGTAGTCTGCTCTCATCCCTGAGCTACCCCCCAAAAAAACCCCAAAAACCCCCAAAAACAAACAAAAGCAAAGGTAGGATTCTGTCTCTGAGGGCAGGAATCTGGATGACTTCTGATAGAGAAAGGTGCTTGTAAAAGGTGGCAGAGAGGAAGGGCCATACTGGGTCTTTGGATCTTTGGACTAAAGGACCATTTGGCCTTTGTGGCACAGAATTACAGAACTACAAAACTGCAGACCAGTGGAACCATGGTCTGGGGGTGATGACCTAGGATGTGGGAGAACAGCTAACTCCCTATGTTTTCTGAGTCTTGGTGGACCCTCACTCCCTTGGCAGAGATAGAATGGTCCGTCCCCTCTCTGGTGGGAGGCCTGGGGGGCTGGGTCCCTGGGAGCACTCCACCTGCACCATCTAAGTCTGGTAAGCAACGAGTTGGACCTTGTTGTTCTGGCCTGCTAAGGAAGCCCAACTCACCTTGGGGTTGGGGAGCCCCCCTTCGTGGTGGTGCCCTGGCAGGTGGGGCTGACTCTGGGCCCGCTCCTGGAAGCAGCTTTAATGATTCCTACTTCGTTGGCCCTCAGCCCAGGTAAGCTGCAGCAGCTGCCTTTGCTGGGAGACCCTCTCCCCCAGGGTGCCGGGACGCTCTGATGGGCTAAAGAGGCTGGAGACTGGCCACAGATTGCAGGGAGGATGGCGGGTGGGGCAGGAGAAGGCTTTGGTAGCTGCCGCCTGCTGCAGAGGAGATGGTGGAAGAGGGGGAGGAGGGTGAGAGGGCACGTCACTAATAGCCATCAGGGTGAGCCCTCTCTTTCTGGCACCTTCCTTCCCCCCATCTCTGCTCCTGAAGCCTTCAGACGGATGTCGGGGCATCTGGAGGGAGACTCGGGATGCCGCTGAGCTTTCCAGCCCAGAGCTGAGCTGGGAGCT
Organism: Myrmecobius fasciatus; assembly: GCA_023553655.1. Classification (NCBI taxonomy): domain Eukaryota; kingdom Metazoa; phylum Chordata; class Mammalia; order Dasyuromorphia; family Myrmecobiidae; genus Myrmecobius; species Myrmecobius fasciatus. Next base: position 31,544 of record JAJPUD010016430.1, read on the forward strand.
GGCCACGGGCGCAGTCCTGAAGTCAGCTGGAAGGCCCCTCCCCAGCAGCAGGCCAGAGTTGGCTCCAGGCTGACCTTGCTCCCTCCGTCTCTGTCTCTCCCTCTCCCCTTGCTCCCTCTCTCTTCATCTTCCAGTTGACCGTTTCACTTTCCCCATCTTGGAGGAAGATGTGATTTATGACGACGTCCCCTGCGAGAACCTGGATGCTCACCAGCACGGTACGGCCTGCTGCGGTCTTTCGGGGGTGGAGGAAGGGGCTGGTGCGGGAGGCTCTCCGGTCCTTGTCCTGTGTCTGCTCTGTTCTCAGCCTGAGGCTTCTTTGTCCTGTTTTGGAAGAACACGCTCAGTTCATTCATCCAGTCATGATTCAGAGATCAGTGGAGTTTGAGGGGACCTTCTAATACTGGTGATGGGGATGCCCTAGCATTTATTAAGTGCCTGTTATGTGCCAGGCACTGGGCGAAGGGCCTTGTCTTAGATCATCACAACTGGGGCAGGTAGATGCAGTTATAATTCTCAGGTTACAATGTGCTATATGTTTCCCAAGGAGAGAGAATGTCAGAGCTGGGAGAGCCCTTAGAACCCAGAACGTCAGAGCTGGGAGGGCCCTTAGAACCCAGGAGGTCAGAGCTGGGAGGGCCCTTAGAACCCAGGATGTCAGAGCTGGGAGGGCCCTTAGAACCCAAAACGTCAGAGCTGGGAGGGCCCTTAGAACCCAGGAAGTCAGAGATGATGGGAGGGCCCTTAGAACCCAGGAAGTCAGAGCTGGGAGCCCTTAGAACCCAGGATGTCAGAGCTGGGAGGGCCCTTAGAACATGGGAGGTCAGAGCTTTTAGGGTTCTTAGAATATGTTCCTGCTCGTGGAGCTCTCTCATTTCTCTCATTTCACAGAGGAGAAAACTGAGCCCAGCACAAGGGAAGTAACTTACCTAGATTCACAGATAGTAAGAACAGAGCTGGAATCCAGCCCAGGGCTATCAGCATGACCTCCCGGGCTGTCCCTGGGAACACAAAGGTCTGTTGTTTGGTCATCAAATCCTTAGTGGATGGCCTGGGAAGCCCAGTCTCTAAGGTGGTGTTTAGAGGCACTATACCTGGGAAGAACCCGTAGAGAGGGATTTGGGAACCAGGGATCAGTTTTCAGCACTAACATTTGTCAGAGACATGAAATGAGAGAACAGTTCATTTACTGTGAGGTGGAGGTGAGAGTACCTGCCCTGTACAATTCACTGGGTTATTGTAAGGAAATTGCTTCATAGAGCAGTAACAGGGAGGAGGTGACAGAAGGACAGCCTTAAAGTCACAAGGAGCTGTATTCGAGTTCTGTCTATCTCACATATTGGCTGAATAACCCTGGATAGATCATTTAACTTCAGTGTTCCAGACGTCCCTCTAAGACCGGAAGTTATAGAATAATTGGCTCCTTTCAAGTTCTGCCTAAAGTCTCACTGTTTACAGGAAGAGTTTTCGGATCCTCCTCACCACTGTGCCTTTTCTAGTGCCTTATGCTGATCAGAACTTGTTTTTGTACAGTTGTTTTCATGTGATGTCCTCTATTATAAAGCTTCTTAAATGGTGGTTTGTGATCCCTTATGGGGTTTTGCAACTGAATATAGGATTGTGAAATTATGATTTATTATCTGTAAATGCTTAATTTGTATACCTATTTTATATATCTATGTATCCAGAGTTTTCTTTCTAATTCTAAAATTTTCTTTGGTAGCAAAAAGGGATTGTGAGTGAAAAAAGTTTAAGAAGCCCTGTTATATTAGACCAAGCTCTTTCAGAACAGGAAGTTTTTTATTGTCTTTATATGCCCAATACTTAGCACACAGCCGCTGGCATACAGTAGGTGCTTAATAAATGCTCAGCATTTACTTTGATGGACATGCATTGGTGGAAGGAGTATATTTACAAGTAATTCCTCTACCAGCAAAACTATAGGTCTAGAAAAAAAAGAGGTACTTTGTAAACTCCAAAGCTTTAAATATGCATGAGCTCTGATGATAATTTCCAATACATTCATGATAATGATTATCATCATTATTAACTCTTTCTCTGTTGGACATCTTCAAGAGTGTTGGGCTCTCAGTTCTATGTTTTTGTTTTTTTTTTTTTTTTTTTGCTGCTGGAGTTTGAATTCTCAACTCTATGCAAACTTGGAGGGAAACTTGTTCCTACTTACTAATTAGGCCATATTGGCTAAATCACCTTGGTTTCCTCCTTTGTAAAATAAAGTCATTTGGTTTCACTGATTGGACTCAAATAGAATTGGATACTTTCAGGTGACATATTGACTTAGAAAATCGCAAATTAGCAAAATCTATGTTGATTTGTTTTATTAAACGTTTTCCAACTACATTTTAATTTGTTTTGGCTCCTACTTAGGGCTTGCAGTCAGTGAACCTTGAGTTTGACACCTCTCATGTAGGAGGTCCATTCACGTTATAAGTTCTAGGTCCTAATAAAGGTACTCTTCTGTGTGCCTGATGATGATAATGAAATCATGAAATAGGGAGTCATATATAATCACAGATTAGCTAGGGGGCGCCATAGTGCACAGAGTGCTGGGC
>JAJPUD010016431.1:4277-34112 GCA_023553655.1 Myrmecobius fasciatus
CACACACACACACACACACACACACACACACACACACACACACACACCAGAGTAAAAGGGAAAAGGATGTATAGTGGATATAATACAGTACTGGCATTTGGTAAGATCTGAGCAATGATAGGACAACCGAGTAAGAGATTCAAGAGTAAAGTATAGTGATTAGTTGAATTGGTTCACTAAAGATTCAAGATTTGAAAGGAATGAGAGTGTATCCAGAGTAGGGATGATGATATGAAAAAGTAATAAGAGATGGAAGGACTGGGAAAAAAAAAAACTAATGAGATTCATGACTTTTTCAAGATCAGCCAGGTAACAACAAAGCTAAGATTTTAATCTAGGTTTTTCTTATTTTCAAGTCCACTGATCTCTCTGTGCTTTGTATCCTTCTCAAAGGATAGTTTATCATCTTTTATAAAGTAGTTTATCATAAGATTTAAGGCTCTCTGCATGACTTTATTTCAAAGTAAGCTTAGTTATACCCAAAGCAATGTTCCAGGATCAAATGAGATAACATTTGTCAAGCATTTAGCACAGTACCTAATTCATAAAAGGTGCTTAATAAATATTTGTTCCCTTCTTCTCTTCCCAGAGTGTTAATCTAATGCCATTTTATTAACAGAAATGCTTGTATATCTTATATGTGTAGTATCACTGTCAGGAAGTATAATCTCAATTTCTGAAGTAATTTTGATAGATTTATATATATATTTCTTTATAAAATATTATTGCAATGTCAGTGTAATATGCTGTCCTTCAGAATTTTTAGAATAAAGAATATGCATCTCAACAAACCAGATGAAACTTCTGGTTTATACTTAATTATATTCTATCATCAATATCATAAATTAACCAAGAAACAAAAATCAACATTCATTGAGTATGTAGGTTTTGCAGGGCAAACTTTGGATAGAAGGGAAGATTTGAACTAATCTTTGAAAGACTACTAGAACTAATCAATCTCTGTATCAATATACATTGACAAAAGAGAGGACATTTCAGGTAGGTAGAATGCGTTGATTCATTGCTGTATGTCTGTATGTGTTTATATCTATGCATTCATAAAAACCACTTAAATTTTCTTTGTAATACTCATTATAGTAACTTTGTAGTATGTATCCATATATAACTAGGTATCTATTTCAAGTAGTCAATATAACTCCATTTTAAATATTCAATAATTCCTTTTGGTATCAGCACTATTGATTATCTGTATAACTTCTCCTTCTCTTCCTCCCTTCCTTCTCTCCCTTATTCTCTTACTTTTCCTTTTCTTCCTCCTCCTTACTCTTCTTAATTGGGATTAAGGGACTTTCCCTGGGTCACACAGCTAGTAAGTGTCTGACCTAAATTTGAATTTAGATCCTTTTGACTCCAGGGCTGGTATTCTATTCACTGTGCCACCTAGCTGCCATTCTCTGTTTGACTTTTTATCTGGAAGCAAATAGAGATTCTATACACCAAGGTGTCCAGATTAAATTAAGACTGGATTCTAGGTCCAGACCACAGAATCTATTGCAGACTGCAAAGATGGGCTCCCTTGGTATTATTCGGGGATGAGAAAGAATATTCCAAAGTATCCCTAAACAATGGGTAAACCAATTTTGTCCTTCTAAGTAGATGAGCCAAATAACCAGTCTAATCATGGGGTGTGGGGAGAAGAGGAGGTTTCCGGAAGACTGTTAACATTTGCAATGACTACTTAACTTAATTAACAGGATGCATCCTATCCTCTCTTAGTCAGAGATGTTCATCCACCCACATGCATTCATGCTGGTTTAGTCACAGTCATCGCCTTCTTTGCCTGATTCTGATGTTGGTCAGTTTAAGACTTTTAGACACTGAGATAATCCACAAAATTCATTGTATTCTGAATTAGAATCAAGAAGTGATTATATAATCAAAATTAGCTTGATGTGTGTTCAGAGAAATCAGGCTTTAAGCTCCAAAGATTGGAAATTCTTTTAAGACAGAGACAGTTTCTTTATGTTTCCTTGCATCTCTTACACCTAGTGTTCCATACTGTGCCCTGAAATTCAGGTGCTGAATGAATGCCTGTTATCATTCATTTCAAATTAGGACTAGAGATGCTTTAATATACTGGCACATTTATTTACATTCTTCTAATACCACATTATGGTCCTCTCTGAAATCTAAGCAATAGTTTTCTAAATATAAAAGGCAATTAGGTGGTGCAGTAGGTAAGAGCATTCTGGGTTTAGAGTCAGAAAGATCTAAATTCAAATTCAACTTCAAACATTTAACTAGTTGAGTAAACCTGGACAAGTTACTCAATGTCTGTGTCCCAGCTTCCTCATCTGTAAAACTAGGACAATAATAGTGCCTGCCTCCTAGGACTGTTGTGAAGATCAAATGAAATAATAAATTATTCTGCAAACCTTAAAGATATATATATATGTACATATACTAGCTATTATTATTATTATTAGTCTGTCAACAAGCATTTATGTGTATTTACTATGTGCTAAGACCACTGGGGAATACAAATACAAGTAGAAGGGGGAAAAATCCTTAATTTCAAGAAATATCAGAAGGAATTTCAAGGAAGCTGAAAAAAGGAGGAGAAAAGGATTTTTGGCCCAGGCTCACCCTAGAGAAAGTTGTGAGAGAACTCTGGAGAGGAAAGGGGTCTCAGTTTATCTAGTCTAATACCCCTGGGCCTGGGCCCCTCCAGTAAAGGAGCTTTTCTCTGATAGAAATATCCTAGAGAAGAATCTGTGAACAGTGAAATTCTGAAGAGATTCTGACAATATCATCTTTATATATTTGAGCCAATTTTAAACTATTCTGATGATGAAGATATAAATCCTATTTTTTTATAGTGGCAAAGCTAACAGTTGCTTTGAGAAATGACTGCCTTTTCCCCATATCCACTCTGATAAATTATAAATCCATAGGGATTGTATGGAATTCAGTTGGAAGTGTACAAATATTGAGGAATGAAGAAAAAAATCAGGCTGTTCGGTTTTATAATCTAAATATTTTTATAAAACATGAAAATATTTTATTGCCAACATGAACCTATGTGTTCCATTCTATTGGAGCTGAATCTTGATTTCTTGGCACATTTATCAAGGTAATTTTCATTTCTTATAATCCCTTTTAGATCATAAATCAAAAGGTGATGGATTTTGTGGATTATCTTGGTGTCTGGGCAGCACATTGGGCTAGGGATGATTTTCATTTTAAACTCAATTTAATTAGAAATGCCATCCTGCTGCCTATATTTTAGCAGTGTAAACTGAAGGCATTTTAAGAACACTTTACTGAAATGATGTGGTGCCAACATATCTTGGAAAATATTTCATAGTTAACATAAACCCATGTGCCAGTTCCTTTTTCAAGAAATATGTTCTGGCCCATGCTAATTAGAGCTAGCCAGCAGATGGTGCTAAAGAGCAACCACTTTTATTTTATTTTATTTAGAAAGCTCCTAATCCTTCAGATTTTAACAAACAGCTTCCAACCACTTCCATTCAGAGCAGGTCTGAGGCATACCATACTCCCAGCATCCTCTGCAATCCTTGGGATGTAAGAAGGCCTATTCCATGAATATTATCCTGAACCATCTTTTGTTTCTTAGAGACAGGGCTGCTTATTTCTTTTTTTTATTCCAAGGCTTTTTTTTCCCCCGTTTTGTCAGGGTAATGAAATCAACCAATCAGTTTCAATATATAACAGCATTTGGCTTGCATGAAGTATTATGTTTGAGAGTAATGTCAGTTGGCAGGGGGCTCTAGCAGCCACCCATTTTAATCAGGTCCCCCCAAATAATTTGGCTGATAATAATTCCCACACATCTACACTTTGCTTTATGACCTCCAATGAGGGGGAAGGCCACAATATCCTGAAACAATCCATGTCTACTTTGGGCAAAGACCTTATTGTTAAGAAGTTTTTCCGCATTTCAAGGCCCATTAAAAAAAGTTTTATTGGTTCATTTTGGTTTTATGTTAAAATTTTTTTTTGCAGATTCTTCCTATTTTACAAAAGGTCTCTTGTAAAAAAAAAGTCAAACAGTTAAGCAAAAATAATATATGCTACAGTGACCTCATCTGAAAATGTAGGCAACATGTCATTTAGCTCTTTTCAATTTCTATCTGGTATTCTGGTTTTACCCTACAGTGCCAAATAGAACAAATCTAACATTTCTTTGGTACAATTGCTCTTCAAATTCTAGAAGAAAAAATCATTCTACCTCTCCTCCCCAGGCCTAGCTCAGTTTCTTATTCTTCAGCCTAAATATCACTCCTTGAAGAAGGTACAGCCAGAGGCACAAGTCAGTGAACCCAAAGAAATGTCCCATCTCCTCATGGAAGCAAGCACAGAGGAGAGAAAGCTTTAAAATGGAGTTCCCTTTTAAGTGCAAAAACTCCCTTAAAAAGGCCATCTAGGTGACATGGGAAGAGAATGCCAGGCCTAGAGTCAGTTCAAATCTGGACTCAGATACTAGCTGTGTGACTGTGGTCAAGTCACTTAATCCTGTTTGCCTCAGTTTCCTCATCTGTAAAATGATTTGGGGAAGGAAATGGCAAACCACTCTAGTATCTTTGCCAAGAAAACCCCAAATAGAGTCATGAAAAATCAGACACGACTGAAAACGACTGAACCACTACAGGGACAATAATTACCTAAGAGTGAGATGGGGGTTAGGGTATGATATGCCTTAAGCCATAGTTTGCCAGCTAACACCTTAGTTACCAGTAAAAATTTAAGAAACAATTAAAAGACAACTAAAGAGGCAGAAAAGCTTAGTCTAGCACACTGGATAAGAAGCAAGTCTGAACCTGGAAGACCTGGATTCAAATCCTGTTTGTTATATATATTAGTTATGTAAATCAGGGCAAGTTACTTATTCTTTCACTGTTTTAAGTAACTATTTAAAGTTATAAGTTGTCCAGAAATTGCCCACTTGAACAAAGAGAGAAAAAGTCTTCCTCCAGGATACCTCCCCAACACTCATCATATACACAGACACCAATAAAATCACAGATGCAGAATTACTTTCTATCCTTAAAAAAGCAATACTGGAACAGCAGCTAAAAGCATAAGGGTGGTTGTAGAGAGTATCAGGGGTAAAAAAGAGGGAGCAAAGGGAAATGGGAGAGGGTTAAAGGGCACCAAAGATAATCTTCACCTACTTCATACTTTTACCCTAAGTATGCCATATAAAATCATGCCATGTACTTACATACCTGTATTACAATTATCTACTCTACTGATTTACTTTCAGCACTGCCTAAAGTTCCTGGACAGAATCTAATAAATCTATCATACACCAGTCACATTTCTCTTCAGCAGATGTTACTATTGTACATCTTTTCTTTCTAGATAGGGTAAATAAAAGATAATGCTAGGCAGGGTTCAATACAATTCTTGTTAAATTGCACTGAACTGAATTAAGTGTGTTTGTTATCAATAGACCACCAAGTTTCAGACAAAACTGAAAGTCTATGTAACAATGCTAGTCTGACCTTCTATAAAGCCAGTTTTGACCTATTATAAATATCTAATCGAGTTTCTTAAGTGGTTTCATCAGTATGAATCAAGCTTAAATATAAATGGCAAGTCAGGATTGCTACTAGGACAGCTTACCAATAATTAAAGACTTTATTGAATGACTCTACCATACTTAAAATGGAAGAATGAACAAGATGACCAATTCTGCTGCTCTGTGGTAAGCTTAAATGAGACAACTGAGAACAGCACCAATCAATCAAAGTCAATCCACTAGCATTTATTAAGCATCTCCTAAGAACCAGTGCTTAACATTGGGGATATGAAGAAAAACAGACAATTCCTGCTCTCACAAAGTTCAAGTACAAGCAAAAGAAGCACTTTAAAGAAACACTGAGGAGGGCAGAGTAAAATGGTGGAGAAAAAATGCAAATGGAGATGGCCTAGCTATACAGACTTAAAACTATAATATGAAGCAGCAAACATCAAAATCATTTGGTACTGGCTAAGAAATAGAGTAGTTGATCAATAGAATAGGTTAGGTTCAAAGGATAAAATAGCCAATGACTATACTAATCTTTGGCTTTTGGAATAAGAACTCACTATTTGACAAAAATTGTTGAGAAAATTGGAAAATAATATAGCAGGAACTAGGCATTGATCAGCACCTAACACCTAACCTTATATCAAGATAAAGTTGAAATGGGTTCATGATTTAGCCATAAAGAGTAATACTATAAGCAAATTAGAAGAAGAAAGGATGATCTATCCCTCAGATCTACTTCTCAGAAGAAAGGAATTTGTGGCCAAAGAAGAACTAGTATACATTATGAAATACAAAATGAATAATTTTGATTATATTAAGTTAAAGAGTTCCTGTGCAAACAAAACCAATGCAGACAAGATTAGAAGGAAAATGGTAAACAAGGGAAAATTTTTTCATCCAAGAGTTCTGATAAAGGCTTCATTTAAAAATATATAGAGAGAATTGACTCAAATTTATAAGAATACATGTCATTGTCCAGTTGATAAATTGTCAAAGAATATGAACAGACAATTTTTTTTCCTGAGGCAATCCCCCCCCCGTCCCCACCCCTCCTTCTACATCAAAGACTCTAAGAAGAATATGAATTTATCTCAGACCATGGGAGAGCTCAAAAAGGATTGTGAAAATCAAATAAGAGAGGGAGAGGAAAAATTGGTAAGAGAAATGAAAGTGAAGCAAGAAAATTATGAAAAATGAGACTTTTTTGGAAAGGAGACACAAAAAATACTGAAGAAAATAACAGACTAGACCAAATGATAAAAGAGGTAAAATAATCAAATGAGGAGAAGAATGTCTTAAAAAGCAAAACTGGCTAAATGGAAAAAGGGACAAAAATTTATTAAAGAAAAAACTCCTTAAAAAGTAGAATTGTCCAAATGGAAAAGAAGGTACAAAAATTCACTAAAGAAAATTATTCCTTAAAAATTAGAATTGAGCAAAAGAAAGCTAATGATTTGAATGAAAAATCAAGAAACAATGCAGAAATAGGAGACAATGTAAAATATCTTATTGACAATATAAAACAATATAAAACGGAAAATAGATCGAGGAGAGATAATTTTAAAATTATTAAACTACCTGAAAGCCAAAAAAAAAAACCTAGACATCTTTTTTAAAAAAATTATCAAGGAAAACTGCCCTGATATTCTAAGAATTAAAGAGGAAAAAAATTGAAAGAATCCATTGATCACCTCCTAAAAGGGATCCCCAAATGAAAAGTCCTGGAATATTGTAAGTCAAATTCCTGAGCTCCCAGGTAAAGTAGAAAATATTGTGAGCAGCCAGAAATAAAACAATTCAGTTATTGTGGAGACAAAGTTAGAATAATTCCTTTTAGCAGCTTTTACATTAAAGTGTAGGAGAGCTTGGAATATGATATTCTGGAGGGCAAAGGATAAGATCACAATCAAGATATTCAATGAAATAGTGGACTTTCAAGCATTCTTGATGGAAAAAAAGACTATCCCTGAATAGAAAATTTGATTTTCAAACACAAGACTCAAGAGAAGCATAAAAAGATAAACAGGAAAGGCAAATCATTCAATGAAATAGTGGACTTGCAAGCATTCTTGATGGAAAAAAAAAGACCATGACAATAGAAAATTTGACTTGCAAACACAAGACTCAAGAGAAGCATAAGAAGATAAATAGGAAAGGCAAATTAAATAAGGTTAAACTTAATAATATAAATCAGGTTTACATTTCTATGTAGGAAGATAATATTTGTAACTCATTAGAACTTTCTCATTATTAGGGAAATCAGAAAGGGTACATATAGATGGAGGGTACAGGTATGAATTGAATATGAAGAAATGATATATTAAAAAAGAAAATTAAGTAATGAGAGAGGAGTGAAAAAAGGGAAAGAGTTTTTTTTAATGGGCAAATTATCTCACACAAAAGAGGCAAGAAAAAAGTTTTTATAATGGAGAAAAAGAGGGGAAGAGTGAAGACCTCATTTTTCAAACATTTAGTGAATTGAGTCAAATTTATAAAAATAAGACCCATTCCTAATTGATAAATGATTAAAATATATATCTTTCCAGATAAAGCAATCAAAGCTCTCTATAGCCATGTTTTTTTAAAAAAATTGTTCTAACTAATGCAAATTAAAACAATTCTAAGGTATTATCTCCTATACACTAGATTGCTTAGTAGGACAGGAAAGGAAAATGACAACTGTTGGATTGAGTGTGGGGAAAATTAGACATTAATGCATTATTGATGGCATTGTGAACTGATTCAAACATTCTGTGAAACAATTGAGAACTATGCCCAAAGGGCTATAAAACCATGCATACCTTTTGGCCCTGGCAATACTACTATATACAAAATATTTATAACAGCTCTTTTCTGATGGCAAGGAATTAGAAATTAAGGGGATGCCTATTAATTGGGGGATGGCTGAATAAATTATGACATATAATTATGAGATAATACTATTATGCTATAAAAAAAATGATGAGCGGAAAGCTCTCAAAAAAAAAAAAAACCTGGAAAGACTTCCATGCACTGATGCAAATTGAAATCTTCTGCATACAAAGTAACAGCAACATTGTAAGATGATTAGCTATGAATAACTTAGCTATTCTCATTAATATAATGATCAAAGACAATTCTGAAGGATTTTTGATGAAAAAAATGCTATCTATCCCTAAAGAAAGAAGTGATGGTATCTAACTTGGTATCTAACTTGAAGCATAGTTTTTTTTTTAATTTTTAATTTTTCTTGAGGGTTTTTTTGTTTTCTTTTCACAACAAGACTAATATGGAAATGTTTTGCAAGACTACACATGTATAACCTATATCAAATTATTTGTTTTATCAATGAGGAGCGGTGGGGAAGGAGTTAAAAAGACTTTGGAATTCAAAGTTTAAAAAATGAATGTTAAAAATAGTTTTCACATATAACTGGGGAAAGTAAATGCTAAATATTTTTTAAAAGAATAAAAAAGAAACACTAAAGCACAACTTCAGATTAAGATATAGCAAGATGAAGTCTCAGAAAACACTACCAGCCTCAGATTAAAGAATAGGTACAGTTACAAACTGAATAAAGGATAGTCATCATGTGACTATAGAGTCACTACTGGTCAAATATTGACTTTTTGACTCACCCTGACTCTTTGACCTCTTGCTCACTTTTTACTTGCTTACATTCTGGCTTCCAATTCCCCTACTCTAGTAAAAGTGTTCTCTTCAGAGTTATCAATAATTTGTTGTTTAATCATTTTCCAGTTGTATCTATCTCTTCATAATCCCTATTTGGGGTTTCTTGGGAGAGATACTGGAATGGCTTGCCCTTTTCTTCTCTAGTTCATTTTATAGGTGAAGAAACAGAGGCAAATGGGGTTAAGTGAATTGCCCAGGATCATACAGCTAGTAAGTATGTGGGGTCAGGAATGAAGTTGGGTCTGACTTCAGATTCAGCACTCTATCTACCATGTCATTTATCTGCTTCATGCACTACTTAGTTTCAATTATTGCTTAATAGCTATATCCAATGGTCTTTTCTCAGCTCTCATCCTTCTTGACTTCTTGCTTCTTCTTTTTTTTTTTGCTGAGGCAATTGGGATTAAGTGATTTGGCTAGGGTCATACAGCTAGGAAGCATTAAGTGGACTTCTTACTTTTGACATCCTTGATGAGCCCCTCATCATGGGTCCTCACTCTTCTCTGCTGATTCTTTTCTTACATATTTGATTTATCCTAAGTCACCTTCATGGCATCATCATCTAAGTCCCACTCCCTAACCCAGAGCTTCTGAATGCTCTTCAATTTTCTCTCCCTTTTTCACTACTGGTAATCTTTTCCACTCCTCTGAGTTCAATGATCCACCTGTATTCAGAAATTCCAAAATCTATATCACTAGTTCTTTATCTCTCTTTTGAGTCTCATATTCACCAAAGGTCCACTAAATATCACCAAAAGATACATCTCAACTTCAGGTTGAGCAAAAGGAAGTTCATTATATTTCCCAATAAACTGACCTTTCCTATTAATCTTTTTTTTTCTTTTGAGGGCACTAGAATTCTCCCAAAAATCACTTAGGGTTAAAACCTCGAATTTATCTTTTCACTCTCCCTCATTCCTCATATGCACATATTGGTCAAGTTTTGTTCATTCTAACCCTTAAAAAGTTCTTAAATCTACTCCCTTTTTTCCATTTATACAACTACAACTCTGGTTCAGACCATCCCTTCTTTCCTGATCAATTGCAATAACTACCTAACTCCTCTCTTGCTTTACATGTCCTTCCCCCACCCCTACTCCATTTAAAAAAAATACATTTTACTTTTCTCCAAACCATTTTGTACATTGCTGACAAAATAATCTTCCATTCTAACTGCTGCTTTCCTGATAAAGGAGCTTAAATGGCTCCTTGTTACCTCCAGAACAAAATAAAAAGTATTTTATGAAAGCTAAGGACAATCTAGCTCCATAATGCCTTTCTGGGCATTTCATATTACTCCCTCTCAAACACTCTGCAATCTAGATAGATTGACCTACTTCTTACCTGCTCCATCTTATAGGGTCACATTTCCTTCCACATACTTTATGGTGCAGCAAAGCTGACCTGGTTCACACTCAATATTCCATCTCTGACTCCATGCCTTTTCATGTCTGCCTCCCATACCATCTCTGCCTCTTAGCTTCCTTCAGAATTCAGCACAAATCCCACTTTCTGCAAGAGGACTTGCCCTGCCTTCCCCAACTCTCCCATACCTGAAACGCTCCTCTCTCATTTTTATCTCTTAATAATTCCCAGCTTTCTTCAAGGCACAGCTCAGATACCATCTCCTACACAAGGCTTTTTCAAACCCTGGGGCCTCCCCAGTTTGTTTATTCCTCTTCACTCCTGAAATTATGTATTTATCACCATATCATTCCCCTACTCAAAAGTTTTTCATTGTCTGTTGACTAAAATACAAAATCTCAATTTGGCATATACGGCAAGCCAAAATTTGTCTCCCACCCATCTTTGCAGTATTATTTCATTTTACTCCCCTTCACATGTTCTCTTCTGTCTTTGTACAGATCTTACAGATTGTTCTTAACAGTTATTTCCCCCAGGTGATATCCTGTCTCTCACCTCCATGCCTAGGGCACAGATATACCGCAATGTCTCTGCATTCCCTCCTCACCTTCACCTAACAAAATCCCTAGTTTGCTTCAAACTACATGTCAAGTGCCAATCAGCATGAGGCCTTTCCTGAGCTCCCAAGTTATCTTCCTCTTGATATTCCTATATATATTTTACATTTAGTTATCTGCATGTTTCATGTTCCCATATTAAAAGTTAAGCTCCCTCAGGTCAAGGACAATTTTACTTTTTGACTCTGTATCCTCATAAATTAGCATAGTGCTGTTGCATGTGGTAGGTGTTTAATAAATGGTGAATTAAATTGAACAAAAAAAAGATGATTGCCATCCATATTGCCTTCAAAAAAGAATAGCAGTGTTCAGAATCAAGCCAGTATGATCAAGAAAGTACAGCTTATTTACCAAAGCCAGTCCTAGAGTATTTGGAAATTAATTATTCCAAAGAATGAGCTAGTCAGTCAGCCTTTTACTCGTCTGACACCACTTCCCACTTTGTTAATCTCTGAAATATGACACATCACACGTGTTTCTTCACTGAGCACCTCACATCATTCTAGTGCCTGCATTATGCTTTCAGGCAGCTTCTTACCACTTAGGAGCAGAAAGGCGTGCTGGGTACATCAGCTCTGGCAGCTTCTGCTTCAAGATTACTGAAGTCAGGATTGTATATTCATGTATCTAGTGTATGAAATACTGGCATGGAAAGCATGGCATAAGAGAAAGTGGCAGGCAAGACAGGGAAAGAAACTTTGCAGAGGAAATAAGATGGAGGAGAAAGAGTCGTATAGTGAAGGAGCCACTGCAAGGGAAAATAGAATGGATCTCTTTTATCTTCCTTGTATATGAATTTTCTCTGAGAAAAGATTATATAATTTTAAAATATCTATGCAATACCCAGAAGATTTGCAGATCTGCAATGACAATAGGATGGACTGTCATCTTCCCAGAGAACATATTCAAAGACTTGGCAGAGAACCTCCCCAAATTTATCAGAACAGATGGTTGCTACCTACTTTTGGTGATTCACCTGAGACAAATGATTTGGCCAAATGGGAAATGTAGAGAGCACTGCTAAAGATTACAAGTGTTAGGCAACAAATAGAATCCTTGAGAACAGATGGTATTTTCATCCCTGATGCTCATCAAAGACAAGGAACTGAAACGAGGATGACTTGAGAGGGAACTTCAGGTTAAGAATATAGTAGGGGGCCAGCTAGATGACACAGTGAATATAGCACCGGCCCTGTAGTCAGGAGCACCTTATTTCACATCTAATCTCAGACCCTTAACATTTACAAGCTGTGGGATCCCAGGCAAGTCACTTAACCCCAATTGCCTCTCAATTCCTCCCCCTTCAATCCCCCCCCCCAATACAAGAAGATAGTCATTAAAAATGCAATTTAGGTTTCTAGACCAAAGCTTAAAAGATAAAAATGGAAGGCTCCTGGCCAGGAAGGGAATGCATCTAATAAGAGCTAGTAAGAGAATATTTACCTGGAGCCTTGAAAATCTAATCAAAGGAGTTTTAAATAGAAAGTGGAAAGGGAAAGAAGGAAACAAACTACCTGTAAATATATATATATATATATATATATATATATATATAGAGAGAGAGAGAGAGAGAGAGAGAGAGAGAGAGAGAGAGAGAGAGAGAGAGAGAGAGAGAGATTAGCTAATCAAGGTAGCTAGATACCATAGAGATTAGCTAATCAAAGTAGGAAGAATAGAAGGAAAGATATTTAGAAATTCATATGAAATCAAATCCAAGAAAGAAGTCAATAATAAAACCCATAGCCTAAGACATCTATATAGAAATGCAAAAAAAGAATAGGCAGCAAACAAGAAAGAGTAAAGATTCAAATTCAGAGGCAACTTTTACCATCAAATCAGTATTCCTGAGACATGATGGCCTGAAACCCATCATTGGAATATGGCTCTGGCAGAATCTATCTTATTTTTTTTTAAATGAGATTAGGAAGAATAGGTGGCGGGGAAGAAAGAAAGTAGTTGATTCATGTGAAGAAATCCAGAACACGGAAATGTAGCAGAAAATATTTCCATGAAAATGAACAGAGAAAGAAACTTAATTGTACCACCACAATACATGATAGTCTACCTAGACAGAAAGAGGAAATAGATGAGATCTCTGGTAAACAAATCACAAATCTGATATACAGAGATGTGGTGTATTAGCTTTAGATTTGGTAACCATAGACATGACCTAATAACTTGCAATTTTTAGGCTCCCTTTTTCCTCCAAAGTAAACCCATTATATCCTTGGAAATAAAGTCCATAAGAATTAGTGCATGATAGCTGCTACACAAATATTTGCTGATGATAGAAATAATGGCAATGATATCTGAAGCCTACTTTTTTAGATTAGTGTCTAATCCTTGGGAAAATCTCACTGAATCTTTTGGCTTAACACAATTGCTGATAAACTTTCTTGTGTAGTAGACAAAACAAAAAAGATCAGAAGAAAAAAAAAGCTTTGGGCTAAATAACACAGCATTGTATTCACTTAAAATTTGCATTTAATCTTATTTTCCCAGGAGCACAGAATCTCAATAGTCAGAACTACACAGAGGTAATGCCTAATCCATACCTAACTAAAGATCTCCTCTATAGGCTCTAAGTATCTAACTATAAACTCTTCAAATGATCCTATATCCTTGCTTGAAAGCCTACTTTAAGCACTAATACACTATCCCTTGAGGAAACCCATTCTACTTTCTGATAGCTCTCATTGTTAAGAAATTTTTTTTTAATCTCTTTGCAACTTTCTCCCAATGCTAGTTTTGCCTCTGGGGTCAAAGTGTCATTTTTGAGAGTAAACCAGCTACTTCCTCTCCACTTTCCATAGTCTCTGCTTCCCATCCTTTCTATTATCTCTCTATTTTCTTTTTCCTAAAATTTACTTTACCACCTGATCATTTCTGTTATGAAACTTCGATGACCTGCTAACAAGTATGTCATTGTTTGTCCATTCCAGTACTACAGTGACTGACTATTTCCTGTTTTCTGCCATTTCTCCAACTGTCAAAGCAAAATTACCTTCACAGTGCTTTTCTGCCACTTTCTTCAATGCCAAATTTTCTTTACGTTATTGTACCTTTTATATGAGAGCCAAAATTTTGGTGTAAAAATGAGTATGATTTCTAGCTTTATTTTTTAGAGAGAACAGGGATTTTTTATTTTATAGAATGTGATATCTACATGATTTTTTTATTTAAAAAAAGCTCCAACTCACCAGTGCTGGTGATCAGCAATGGTTCTTAACTTCATAAGCTGTGTAATTTATGGATATAGATAATGTTTAGTCATATTGAGATCCACCCACTTTGAATTATTCCTTCTAATTAGTTTAGAAATTAGGTAGCATTAACAAACTAAGATTTTCCTTAGAAATGGACTCATGAGTCCTTATTGCATTATTGCCAAAATATGGAAGGAACTTGAACTATAACAAGAAATTCTTAAAAGCACAAAAGCATAAGAAAATTAGATTTGGAATCAGAAGACCCGGTTATAAATCTTGGCTTTAACAATGACTACTTGACAGATCTTGGCATGTTACTTTATTTCTCTAAATCTCAGTTGCCATATATGTAAAATGAAAGGTTAGGACTACATCAGTTGTTCCCTAACATTTTTAAATAGAAAAAGCCTTTTTTAAATATCCCTCCATGATAATTATTCTAATGTTTAAGAAAATATATGACAAAAAGATACTATGAATCAAATAATTTTTAAAATTACTTTAAGGGTTATTTATCACAAGAACATCAACATATAATGAGCTGTTATTCAGTCTACACCACAGACTGAATGTTTATTTGCATATTGATTACACTGAAAAAAATTTTCTTGTTAAGCACAAATGAAGCATCGATGTTATAAAACTGTACGCACAAATCCAATTCATCACATTGAATATTTTATTGGAAGTAGACCAAAGTCAAAATGGCAATGGTCTGTGCATTAATGAAATGAAGAACCCTTGCATTAATGTTTTGGACCCTCAGGGTCCTAAGGCCCTCTTTAGCTTTCAAATTCTGCTCTGCTAGGATCCACACAAATAATATCAGCTCTCCTTCAATCTTGAAGAGATGTTTTGCTTTGCTTGAAATTTCTGGGGCAGAACATTATCCTTTCTAATGTATATTTTCCTGTGTTTGATATAAGGTTGCCTGAGAGAAGGAGTATTTGGGAATTATAATGGTAAAGGAAGGCACAAAAGATGGGAGGAGAACTAGAGCAAAACTAGATAGAGAGGGAGTGTGGAAAGCCAAAGGAAAAGGGCTCTCCCGTAGGCAGAAGGTATTCTGAATCATGAGGAACAGAAAGGCAGGAAGTAAAAATTGGCTAACCACAGAGCATGGATAGTACCAAGTATAGAGAAATGGAGTCCAGGATTCTAATTAGAATGACTTGGGGGCAGCTCTGCATAGCCTCACTCAGAATTGGGATCTCTCATATGATTACAGTGGGAGAAGAGTGAATTAATTTGGAAAAATATCAGTTGTTACCATAATCATTTAAAATGATCATTTAGCAAGTGTTATTCTGTGCTAGCTTTGGTGCTAGGCCTTAGAGGGAGTATGGGAACATGCCTCTAAGTATATGTAACAGCCACTGGACCGTGACAGCTGGGGCCTTCCAGGAGACTGGTCAGCTGGCCAGTGCTGAGGAGAGGGACGGCAAAGCGTTGGTCTTGAATCCCCACTCCCAGTTCAGATTCTGCACTTCAATTACTTTTTTCTCCTCTCTCTCTCAAATTTGACACATTTGAATACATATGCTTTTGCTTGGAACATTACAGTGTAACCTGGGATTAAGAGAACTCCTCAATTCAGTCTCATCACATCTGTAAATTATGCCATTTCTCCCAAGAAAATCAGAATCAGCAATCTAAAGGCATCACTCCCTCATCCCTCTCCTCCATATTGCAGACATACCACTTAGACCACCTGCCTTTCTAATCACCCATCACCAGGTATTGATTACTTTCTTGAGAGAAAGTAGAACTCAGTAAGAGAAGATAGACACCCAGACCATATGGAAGTGTACCATGATATTTCTTTCCACATGGTCCCTGCCAGGACTACATTGGATTAAGGTCTAGCTCATTTATGACAATCATATAACCAGTAGTAGGTTAAATCCAGGTCTGTTCTATGGGATAGACTCTAGAAATCCATCTCATTTAGGGACCCTGGCTCCATTGGTTGTATGAAGAAGTCTCCAGTGTGGAGCTGCCCCTGTTCAGATTTGGGTTAGTATTTAGACTTGATTTTGTCTTTCCCAAGATCTTAGGGCAGGGTTGTCACATGTAAATGTCACAACAACAATAGGTGCTACTATTGTCCCCATTTTATTAATAAGGAAATCGAGGCAGACAAAAACAGTCCTATTCTCTGGTCTTGAATGAGATTTACAGGTCTGGGAGCTTTTTTTTTTTTAATAGAACAAAACAAATCGCAAAACATATCAATGAATCAATCAACCTCTGAGTCATTTCTTAGCAGTGAATCTAGTCTATATGAACTAAAATCTTTTAAAAATTGGAAAAGTGTCAACTACCTTGTATTACCGATTATTAAGGATGTCATACAATTAAGCAGAATATAAATTGCTTCAGCTGAAAAGGTAAGTTATCTGTCATACTTATCACTAGATTATACAACATTTAACTTTATGCTATTTACCACCTCATCTTGTTGCCAAGGAATATTACATGCATTACCTTTGTATCCTTGCTCAGTTTCCCTGAGATCAATTTTGGTTATTGGTTTGAAGTCAATATCCCACAATCGTATGCATCCATCTCGACCACCAGTGGCAAAGCCCTCATCACAGGCATACATGCTAAAGATTCCAGCCTGTTAATCCAATAGTGCCATGTCAGCAATCATTCTAAAAATGGGCTCTACATATCTTTTTCAATCATTAGATAAAGGAAGCATTCATTTTTGTAAACTACTAGTAGGTTTAGATATTGTGTATACTTAGACAACTTTGGGAAGGAAATAATCTCCAACTGAAAAAAATAATTTAAGCAAATAAATTAGAGAATCTATTTGAAGCACTCCTTTCCAATTTTAATATTTAAAAGCATATTATGACCAACATTCTGCAGTATTATCACAACTAAAGCAAATTTTAAAATAGTAAATACTTAATGATTATGAATTACTTATAAAGGACATTGAGTCATTCATGGGATACAAATAAATTGCTGCCCAAAATAATTGAGCAAAAATAAATAAGCAAGCGATACAAAACTTTTTATGGATACAGAAATGCCTGAGATATGATTTAACAACTTCAGTCAGATATCATTTGGAATCTAATCGGAACTGTATCAATTGCATTTTCTTGGGCATGATCAAAACTACATTTGTAACATTTTGTGCTTTTTTTTTTTTACCCTTCAAGTAGCTTCACAAGCTACATATCATCATGCTTTTCAATTAACTTTTCTTCAGCATATTTAAGAGTTTTACTAAAGTAAAGTGACATCATATAGTGCTACATATTCATTCTACTCACTGATTTTTTTTGTGAATTTGAAAAAAAAAAATGTCCTGGCCTCTTTACGAAATGGAGGCTCCTTTATAGTATTTACTGATGGAAGACTTAGGAAATGAGAAGACTGGTCCATAATCAAGAAAACGAAAACTTAATGTCAACATAGACCAACTTTTTTTTTGTGTTCCCAGAACTGAGCTTTTCAAACAGTACATGTAACATTCTCTTCATTTTCAAGGTCATGTGTTAGTGAAGATTGATATTAAATCTTTCAGGGGAAAAAAGATTTAATAAGTTAAGGATAAGTAGTTAAACAAATTTCTGTTCAGTACAGTCTTTTTAGAAGGGTTTTTCCTTCCACATTTATTCTTCTTTCCTTGATGCTCATTAATTAAGCATTTCAGCAACTGTGATCATCATAACTTAAATAATCTGGTATTCATGATTTGGAGGTTAGCCATTTTCCTATCTGACAAAAAATACTAGAGTGATAAGGATAGCACTATTCTCCTGTTTTTAAGTTGTAAAAAGAGAGGACTACATTAGTTTTGTCTGCATAAGCATTAAGAATTTATATGACATGATGTGGTGGAAAAGCTACTCATCTAAACTTTCAGAGCATTAAAAATGTACATCACTAAAATCAAAAATGAAGTGAGCCAATATTTACATTGCATTTTAAGGTTTGCAAAGTGCTTCATGAAGATTCATCAGCAATTTTGTAAAATACTAGGTGTTCCTGACTCCAGATCTAGTGCTGTATCCATTTCATCAGTGGCTGCCTAAAAAGTTATGAATCTTATTTCACAGCAAGATGGTTAAAATAAAATGCAACTAACAAAAGTATTATAAATAACAGGAAACCTAGTATTTTACAAAAGGTTTTGCTGATGAATAGTACTAGTTATAAGATTAATAGCTCCAGAGAATGGCACTTAAGTTGTTGTGACCTTAAAATGCATTTTCTCCTCAGTAACTTAGAAAATAGTCATGAGACAGAACAGGTGTTCAATTTGAAACCTAATCCTTCATTTTTAATGCTCCTTTAATTCAAGCTGAGTGCTCATTGAGGCCAGTGTAATCTTAAGGAGTGGATCAAAAATACATAGGTAGAGTCTTTAATGATTTCCAAAGCTGTCCTCCAATTTCCTCATCATGATACTTACACTATGAGCTCCTTGAATTGTGCGTACTAAATTTAGCCCTTTCCAGACATAGATATCTCCATTTAAAGCACCAGAGTAGGTAACATCTTCTTTGGCACACGCAAGGCAAAGGATTGTCTGTAGATCCCCTGTTTTGCCAAATATTCCTCTTTTTGCAGTCAGTGCATTTCCACATAGTGTCCAAAACTATAGAACAGAAACAATAGATTAAAAACCACCTTCAAAAATAGGTTATTCCAAAATCTCTCATCACTGATTCCTATTTGCTAAGGTTACATGATATAAAGAAGTTATAGGGAACATTGTCTGAGCTATTATGTTCATTGAAGAAAAAAGTCAAAATACCTTGCAATCTTTTAATTAGATACTATTACCATCACTGTGCCCAAAATTTATCATTTAAAAAGCTTCTATAGCAAAGAATTATAATAACAATTGAACTTTATAAATTGATTTAAATTCCACAAAGAATATTTCACACATCATTTCATTTATTCCTTATAGCCCCATGTAAAAAATTATGTATTTTCAATGTTTAGTAACTAAGGATTCCTTATATTTACTTATTCCTTATAACCCTGTGTAAAAAATTATGTATTTTCAATGGTTTAGTAATTAAGGAACTAGCTCTGTTTGTATTTTAGCAATGAGTTACTAATGCTTGTCAAATTATTTCATTTTTAGTATCAAGAAAGTCAGTAACTTCAAGGAAATAGAGCAATTCATAAGTCATTTTGAGTCCATCCAAAGTGAATGATGGATCACAAGAGTTTTAAAAAGAAACTCATAACATTTAAAATATGTCCATATTTTCAGATGAAAGGTTTACTGGTTAATTAGAAGTAAATTGAGAACTGGAAAATGATGAAATATGTTGAAAAGAGCACTGGATTTGGATTCTGAATACCAATTCCACTACTGGCTATCTGTGTGTATTCGGGGAATTCACTAAATCTCATTAAGCATTTCTTCATCTATTAAGATTCTATTTGGCTTTTGATGATGGCTTTTGGGATCCCTTCCAGCTCTATGGGTTCTGAAGGTTTCTTTTAAGCAAATATCTATGTTCCAATTTTTCTTTTGTTAATTAATCAGCTATAAGTAAAATACTTCACTGTACTAAAAAGCTATTCATTTATTATTATTTTCCTTTCACTCTTAAGTGGTATAAATGGCATAATTTTATTTTAAGAAGCAGTGTGTCTTAATAGATAAAGACCCCACCCCGAAGTTCCAGGGTTCAAATGTTACCTTTGACATAGATTATGTGACCCTAGGAAAGTTATTTAATCTCTCATTGATCTAGACTGCTTATAAAAACTATAAATTACAGAGCAATTACTGATCTGCATAGATGGAGGTCTATATCATAGATCTTCTTCAAAACTGACCCCTAACTTTCATCATTACAGAGGCAAGAACATCAGATTGCAACCTTTTTGGGGGCATATTTCATAGCAAAATGGAATGATTTCAAGCATAATTCTAGCAACAAAATGTGTTTATTGTCTAAGGAAGCAGGGTAGACACCAATTGAGGAATAATCATTATTATTTTATCAATTTGGGTTGTAGAATTTATCTGCTTTTTTACTTCTACTTTATTCATCCTTGCCAGAGATACTGGCACATGGGCTCTGTCAGATATTTCCATGGCTTATACTGATGATGATCATTTCCTCTATAAGACAAATAAATGTGATGGAGGATTTGCTTTCATCATATCCCTGAAGTTACTTTTTATCTTGCTTCCTATTACTTGTTACTATTCCATAAATCATTTAGTCATTTCTCCTTGTTTTGCTCATCCTGGGTATAAACCATAAAAAAACAATCTATGGAAAACATTTAATCTCTTTGCCAAGACAGAGTAGTAAAGAACAATATTGATTTAGAATACAAGCTAGTTTATAAGAACTGATGATAAATGAAAATATTAATTACTTATCCAAACATTGGATAAGTATGTGATTCTATCATGGGTAGCAGTCTAGGTGATATTCATTTGCTCTGAAGAAGTGAGGTTAATGGTTTTATTGCCACTGTTCAGATGTCTTCAGCCTGTAAACACAGATCATTGAGTCTAGCTATTAAAGGTCCCCTTCTACATTAAAATTCTGTAATACACAAACCTGTTAGGTTTGTTTGCTTCAGACTCAATGAAGCATATTAACCCAAGTTGTTATTGTTTTTCTAGGGCTAATTTCAGATAATTATAGTTTGACTGCCTCAAAATGCTGGTAATTAAACAAAATATGTATAGGAATTTCACTCAAGGTTTTCACTCAAGGTATGCTGGGTTTATTTTTTTTGGTACCAACTATTGTACTTATCTTGGGACTAGCTGCAATGATTTGATAAAGGAGGTAAATTGTACATCTGGTAATCTGATACATAAAATATGAACTGTGATCGTAGGTTTCTGGTAGAATCCATAGAAATTTTTTGATTAATTTCTTCCTTAGAACATAATTTTTAAATTGTAGACAGACAGCAGTAAGAGCCTAGACATAAGGGGGCTTCACTGGACTTAGTTCACTGGCAGATGCTCTCAATTTGTCTTACAAATGAGTGCTTGTTTTTATTCTCACTAATGGATGTCTGCTAAAGCATAATTAATGAAGCTTACAAAAAAAGAGGTCCCTGAGATTTCATAAATGAGATTTCAAGAACATGAGGCAGTTCTGCTTTTAGATAAAGTAGATTAAAAATCTGAGTTAGCTAAAGAAAAAATAAGTGGAGGAAAAAAGAGGAATCATTGTCCCAAACAAACAAACCTATTTGGTATTCAATAAATATGGTTTGGGAATGTTTTGTTTGCATAAAACTAAGAAAAAATAAATGATCAAAGGGTTAGCTTCTAAATTATTTAGTTTCCTGGTGTTCTTTGAGATGAGGGATAGCATTTCAGTTTAACAACTCAAGAAACACATATTAAACAATGATATGTGCAGAGACTAAAGATGGAAAAATATTGTTCAGATAAGTCCTTAACTTCACAAAGCTTACAGTTTAATAAAGTGTAGCTAAATAGTGGCTCTATAGAAATATACATATATATGTAGTTTTTATTCTTATTAAAAAAAGTTTGAAATAAGTAACTTTTATTTGTTGCTTATACAAGACCAAATATAATTTGAGAATTATTTTCTCAGGTTAAATTAAAGCCTTTGGTTAAAGATTACAAAATATGTTCAAAGTTGTTTTGAATCTTTTTATCATGTATGGTACTTAGTAATTCCTGTTCAGTCCCTCCTTCTCTTGTCACCAAAGCAGGAAGAATAAGATGGAACAGTAAAACACACTGAAGGATAAGCATAGGAATTGTTCTAGAAAAAAGCTGGCTAAGAAATGCTTTCCCCCTCACCACTTGAACTGCAGAGAATTGTTAAAAATGATTTCATTCTGGGGGCAGTTAAGTGACACAGTGGATAGAGCACCAGCCTGAAGAACTTGATTTCATATCCAGCCTCTGGCAGTTAACATTTATAACTGGGCAAGTCACTTAACCCCTATTGTCTCACTACTCCCTCCCCTTCAAAACAACAACAACAACAAAAACAAAAACAAAAACAAAAAATATAACAACAATATGATTTCAGTCTGGAAACAAGGAATTTGATGAAAATTCTTCAAACATAATTTTACACAGAAGTCAGAAAGGAATTTTTTTTAATCACAGTGAAGGGGAGGATATTTCTGAAGCAAATAGTATAGCATCTTTTTACATTAGTTCATAAAATTTGATGGAAGGAAGCAACCTGGGATTTTATTTAAATGTGAGAATCTGCTAGGAAAACAACAACCACAACTGGGAAAGATTAACCTAGAGAAAAACAGATTTAGGAGGCACCATCACCATTGTTCCATATTTGAAGGATTGTCACGTTGAAGAGAGATCACATTTGTTCTCTTTGGTCTCTAGCAACAACTAGAAGTTGTGAGTACAAAAGCTTGGGCTTGATGTAAGAAAAAATTTCCTAATGATTAAAATTAGCCAAAAGTGAACTGCTTCAGGAAGTAGAGGGTTTCTTTTCACTAAAAATCTTCAGGTAAGATCTAGGATTTTCACATGTCTTCTCCAGCAGTCTTCTTACCCTAGAGATAGTTCTATTCCTGAAGCCCTTACCTCTACTTAATTAGTTACTGCCCAGAGCCTCCATTTTAGGAAGTACTCAGGTCAGTCAGGTTCACTTTTGGTCCAGAGTTTCTGACTATCTGGACTTACATTTCCTTTTTATTAAGTAGACAAGGAACATCACCTTCCTTGTTCATAGAAGTAATGTGTTTAAGATCATAAAATAAATTAGTTCATTCCTCTCTTTTTTGCATATTTATCTATCAACCTTACAAACAGAAGACATATACTATGTTTTTAAGGTAATTTGTATAAAATCAGAAGTAAGGAATGTTGCTTGAGTTAATTTTATTTTCTGTGTAGCACAGGCTGGGTAATAAGAGAACAGAATGGCACCTTTTTTTTTTCTTTTCAGTCTGCCTTCCTGTTGTCCCGCTTTTTTGGTACAGGCAGATTAAAAAAGAAGAAGAAAAGATGTCCTTGTATTTCTATGCTGAGTGCAATATGGTTCCTGTCTACTAAGAAAACATTCAAAAGATGAAAAATTTCACTGACTTGAAATACACATAAATGTATTCCTCAATCTTTTTAAAAAACTATTGTTTCACAGAA
The DNA here is from genome assembly GCA_023553655.1 of Myrmecobius fasciatus. Classification (NCBI taxonomy): domain Eukaryota; kingdom Metazoa; phylum Chordata; class Mammalia; order Dasyuromorphia; family Myrmecobiidae; genus Myrmecobius; species Myrmecobius fasciatus. The sequence goes on from JAJPUD010016431.1 coordinate 27,789, forward strand.
TTTAAAATACAACTTCTCTAAAAGGTGTAATGCTGAAAATATTCTGTGCTTCACTATTTAATATTTAATTACATAGAGTGCCCTTTACAATTCCTGCTAGGTACTTCATTTCATTGCTGTTATTTTACATTTCTGAAAGTCTGCCTTATCAGCTAGAATTTGATATGGATAGGTAAAAATAGGTAAAAGATAGATAAAAGCATCATAGAATTAAGAAAAGATTTCCCCTAAGGGAATACTTAGCAGTTTCATCAAATTTTCTTTCCTATTTTTTTTATTAAAACTTTTTATTTACAGAACATATGAGTAATTTTTCTACATTGACCTTTACAAAACTTTCTGTTCCAAATTTTCCCCTCCTTTCCCCCACCCTCTCCCCTAGATGGCAGGTAGTCTAATACATGTTAAATATGTTAAAATAAATAAATAGGTAAATCCAATATATGTGTGTATATATATATATATATATATATATATATATATATACAGTTATCTTGCAGCATAAGAAAAATCGGATCTAGAAAGAGAAAGGAAAAAAAAAACCTAAAGAAGGAAAACAAAATACAGGCAACATAAACAGAAAGTGTTAAAATGCTATGTTGTGGTCCATACTCAGTTCTCACGGGCCTCTCTCTAGATTTATATGGCTTTCTTCATTGCTAAACAATAGGTACTGGTTTGAATTACTTCTTTGTTGAAGAGAACCATGTCCATCAAAATTGAGTTTCTTCAAATTTTCAAGTATTTGTATAAAATGATTTCACCTGAAGTCTGTTCAAAATAAAAAAATATCAAAGTAATAAAACTAATTTTACCTTAATATGTTTCACTCCGCAACTAACCACTCTGTTCGGTTGATATGGATCCCAGGAAATATCAAAAATCTGTTTAGGGGGCGGAAAGCATAAAACATTATACCAAAACATTTAAATTTGTATTTTGATAATTCTGGATATACACTAAAATTTAATTAGCTTTTTCATGTTTCCAGTTGTTAAGCTTAGTTAAATAGGACACATTGTTAGATTAATTCAGTGCTTTAGAGCTTGGATAAAAAATGAATTGGGTTAGATCAGGAATTCTTAACCTGTGGTCCATAAACCTTATGAATAAATCTCGGTAAGCTTGTGCATTTGGATGGGGAAGATTAATCCTTATTTTCAATAACCTTTGATTTCCTTTGTTTTCCTATGTATTTTTGGTTTATTACTCTAAAAACAATTATTTTGAGAAGAGATTCATAAGCTTTACCAAATTGCCAGAGGGGTCTATGACATAAAAAAAAAAAAGTTAAGAACCAGTCATTTAGATGAAGGAAAAATCCAATGATTGTATCACGTTAAAAAAAAATGCCCCTCCATATTGGAAACTGAGACTCTCCTGAGTGAAGACAAAAACAACTACAACTGTTTAGAACCAGCTGATGGTATTTTCTGGGAAAATGAGACAAAGAACCTTCAAATATATCTACAAGGAAATGTGTTTAACTATTAAAGTACCATGGCAACTTTCAAATGATTTGTTTAAGGTCCTATTTATAAAACAATGTGAGTTGACTTTAGATTTTTCCAAATATCTTAAAGTGCTTTTGCAGAATTTACTTTTTAACCCATTTGGCAGATAGCTGCAGATAGGATTAGTCTTCTTTTAGAGATAGGAAAAGCAATACAGAAAGAAGTAAATTGATAATCAGATGTAGTGATAAAACCCAGATTTTCTATCTTGTGATATACCCATTTAATATAAGTGATCTAACCATTTAAGCAATAATGAAGTTAGTCATAGGCAATTATGGTGGCAATAATACATATATATATGTATATATATATATATCTCAAACCAATAACAAAGATCAATTTAATTTATAACTACCCTCTAGAAAGAACTGAATAGGAAAAAATATCAAAAAGAGATTACTATTATCAAAAAAATGTGAAGAACTGAAAAAGAGGTGAGTTTGTCTTGTAGTAAGCATAAGGATAACCTATTTGTTCGATTGGTACCAGGGCAATATCAAAAGATATGGAAATCCCTCCACATATCTTCTGGGGGATTTAAGAGAAGACATAGAGAGTCATGAATGGGTTGCAATGTGTATCACTGTAGGATTTACTTATAGTTATAAGGTCACAGATACAGATCCCTCAAAGTGAATAAGTTCAAGCTCATTATACTTTGCTTTTGCTGTCTACCTGGTTTCAACTCTGCAGAACAAGATATGCCTTGGTATTTATTTGTCTCACTCCCTCTCTGCTTTCCTGCTTCCTTTTGTATGTTGTTTCAACCTTTAGACTATAAGCTTCTTAAGGACAGGGACTGTCTTTTTATTAATTGTATCTTCAGTGCTTAACATAATGCCTGGCACATAGTAGACAACTTAAATGTTTATTGGATTGGATCAGATTGGAAATACAATTTCCTACATGAGGTCCATTCCAGTCCCCATCTCATTGTTACTGTCCTCCCATTTATGATGTATTAATTTTGTGTGTATACAAATATAATGTTTACTTGTCTGTGCAGTTTTATTCCATGTAAGCTTTGTGAGAGTTTTATTATTGCCTTTGTAAGCCTGATATTTCACACAGTGCCTGACACACAACGGGTGCTTAATAAATGCTTGCTGAATTAATAAATGAGTATAGACTATGTGGTTTGTAGGAATGATGTGCTGGAAAATCAACTTTATTAGCTGGAAACTATTTATACTTCTCTTTTTACTTATAAATGAACAAAGTAGATAATACTATATGTCCAAGAAAGAGAGGAAAAGACACTAAGAAGAAATACAAATAAAGAAGAAAATTCAGAAGAAATTTTCAAAGGAATTCAGAAGAAAATAATCTGAGAACAGACTCATTGAAGCATTAAATTCTTTTATTTGGTAAGATTTTCCTAGTTTAAAGTGTATTTTCCATACCCATGCAAAGAGAATATGCCCAATATTGACATTAGGCAATGATTCAATTTAAACTATAGAGTAGAATTCTGGACATAAATAAGAAATTGTAGTATAACAATATAATTGGTCATTGACATGTAGCTTGTGAGTGTATATAAATTCTATATAGATATTATATGTGAAAAGTAGGGTGGTACCAGCAAATTTGGAAAACTCAACATTGAACAGAGAATTACAAGAAGAGCAGCCTTGTCTTTCAAGAGGCAGAAAAACTAGGGACTAAACTGCTAACATTTACTGGATTATGGAGAAAACAAGGGAGAGCCATAAAAACATCTACTTCTACTTCACTGAGTAGAGCCTTTGTGTGGATCATAATAAAATGTATCAAATCCTTAAAGAAATAGGAGTACCACATTATTTTACTTGTTTCCTGAGGAACCTGTATGCAAGTCAAGAAACCAAATGTGGAATGCTTGTTTGCCGAAAGGAGTATGACAAAACTGTATAGGGTCACCTTATTTATTTAACTTATATCCAGAACATATTATGTGAAATGCCAGAATGGATGATTCAAAAACCATAATTAAAGTTACTGGGAGAAATATCAACAATCTTGGTTATGCAGATGATACCACTCTGATGGCAGAAAGTGAAAAGAGATCTTAAGATGAGAGTGGAAAAGGAGAGTAGAAAAACTGGCTTGAAGCTTAATTTCAAAAAATAAACCTAAGATCTTGGCAATAGGTCCCACTACTTCCTGGCAAATAAAGGGAGAAAAAAATGGAAGCAATATAGACATACCTCTTTGGACTCAAAGATCACTGCAGATGATAACTACAGCCATGAAATTAAAAGATACTTGCTTCTTGGGAGGAAAGCTATGACAAATCTGGACACAATATTAAAAAGCAGAGGCAGCACCTTGCTTACAAAGATCCATGTAGTCAAAACTATAGCATTGTTAAAAAAAACTATAGCATTGTTAAGCTGTGAGAAGTGAACTATGAGAAAAACTCAGTGCCACAGAATTGATACTTTCAAATAGTGGTGCTGGAGAAGACTTTTGAGAGTTCATTGGATAGTAAAGAGATTAAATCAGTAAATACTTAAAGAAATTAATTCAGATTAATTAATACTAAAAGTAAAACTTAAATACTTTGGCCACATAATGAGAAAATGAAATTCATTAGAAAAGACTTTGATATTGGGAAAGATTGAAGGCAAAGGTAAAAGGGGATAGCAGAGGATGAGATAGATAGTGTCATGGAAACAACGAACATGAACTTGGACAGATTTTGAGAAATAGTGGAGGACAGAAGGAGGTGATGAAAAGTCAAATGACTAAACAACTAAATAACAATAAGGATGGTGTAGTATACAGAAGCTAGGAGTCAGATTGTCCTAGCTCTAAGTCTTGCCTCGGATGCTCATTAGATGTGTGATGCTGGGTATGTTACTTAAACTCCCAAAATTTTTTTGGTAATTTGCTTTGGAAATTTGGTGATTTTTCTCACCATGAGCTTGCTGGACCAATAAAATAAGACTTCTTGCCTTGAGCTTCTTAATTTATCCTGATACCCATTTCTACCCTCATACTGGGTATAATATAATAATAATAATACTGGGAAGGAAGACTCCAAAGGTGGAGTTTCTGTAATCATTACTGATGAAAATAAACCACTATTCAATTGCCAGTTGATTCATTACAAGTGGTATGTTTACCTCCTTCCAATTTCATCTATAAATGCTCTTGGGAGGACTTGGTTTGTAAGATTTTGTGGCCAGCATCCTTCAGACTCATTCCCTTCAGCTTTTTTTTTATGAGGCTTCAGGGTACTTTAATTCATTTAGCATCTTAGGTATTTCCACATAGAGAAGCAGGTGTCCTATAGATTCCAGTCCTGGAGATAAATATATATATGTGTGTGTGTGTGTGTGTGTGTGTGTGTGTATACATACATATTTAGAGCTATGATATCCATCATAAATTAATAAATATATATATATATACATATTTAGACCTATGACATTCATCATAAATTAATAAATTGAATTATGGCTTTCAAGTCAACCTTCTGTTACACAGTTTGCTGAGAACTTTTCCCCCTAGACCTATGAATCAGAAGACCAGATCCTTGAATCAAGGTACCTTACTAATCCAAAGGGACCTCTAATATCCTTATATTAGTTCACTCTATGTAAAAATGTTCACTCTAAAAATGACAGTATAGTCAATATTTAATTAGTCTTTCAGCAGGGATACCTATTTAAATGATAGCACTTCAGTGGTTCTGCAGATGGAGGCAATCTATCCATTCTCTCTTCCCATTTTCTGTGATTCTTCCTCAGTTCTCCATGGAGGTTGTACTTGAAACTCTAGAAGGTCTTTCTTATTCTTTTTTTTAGTACTAATGTTGTCATCACTCATTTTCATATCATAATTGGCTTAATGCCTTATTTATTATGCATGCCCCAGTATATGTATTTTAGAATACCTTTTCAGGTTGACTTATTGTAAATACTATCCTGTGACCACCAAGCTCCTGCAATTCTTACTCTTCTGAAAATGGGGTTTCCTATTATTTGCAGTCATTTACTATTAGCCAGAAAGATACTTATGTTTTTAAGAAATATTATGTGTAATATATGCATACACACATGTTTTACAGCAGTGTGTAGCATGGAGTCATTAAAAGCCTGGCTTAATTTTCTAATTATGACCAGGCCAATTTCCTATTTATAGTCAATTGTAGAACCATCTCCCTTTGAGGGAACATACTAAATTCAATTCTATTCAACAAACTATATGCTATATAATTACTCAAGGCATTAATAAGACATTTTAAAAATCAACCATTGTTAAAAATTCAAAACAGTGAAGCAAAAAATGGAATTATTCAAAACATTTTTGACAAATATAATTCTTACAGACAATAGTTATTCTATTCTCTCTTGCTTGATTATATGCAATTATTATTAAATTGTATCTTACTGGTTTTACTAGGAGCTGTACAGACAAAAAAGACACTTGAAAACGTTAAATATAATATAACTTTATTTTATGTCATGCATATGTATATGAGAGGGATAGTAGACAGAAAGCTAGACCTATAAAAGGAAGTCCTAGAAGTGTTGATTACAAAGAGTCAGTGTGATTCATCAAGGACAGGTCATACCAAACTAACCTTATGTGGAGATGACTCTTGCCAATTTTAACCAACTACTTGATACTATTATCCTTGATACTATTGTCCTATCTTATCCAGGAGCTTGTCCATTTGATCATAATTTTTTTTTGTCTTAATTGTCCTTATTCACTTGTCTTTTCCTTGCTACCTACAAGCTTGCTCAGATCTTCACCCTTTAAAAAACTTTGCCTAAATTATTAACCCCTCAAGTTATATTATTTCTTTTTTTTT
>JAJPUD010016432.1:0-34110 GCA_023553655.1 Myrmecobius fasciatus
TGAAGTATTGATCAGGAACACTTGCTGTAAACAATGTTTCCTGGCTTTCTGCATTTTTTAAAAAAAGACAATTGGAATTAAGTGATTTGCCAAGGGTCATACAAGTAGGAAAAATTAAGCATCTAAAACCAGATTTGAACTCAGGTCTTTCTGTCACCAAAATTGGTGTGTTCTCCATTGTGCCATTCAACTGCCCCATATGATCTTAATTACAGTGGTTTTGTTTGGGTAAAAGGTTTTTTAATTTAATATAATCAAAATTTTAATGCTCTCTATTTCTTATTTGGTCATAAACCTGTAACTCATTTAAGTCCTTTAACTTTCTGGATGCCAAACCACTTGGTATGTATATGATTAATATTATTATTAGTTCATTGCTTATGGAACCTTTTAGAAAATTGTAGTTTCCATCCTCTCTTTTAATTACTTCCTCTTTTTGAACTTGGAATGTTTTATTGTTGTTGTTGTTGCCTCCTATACAACACTTTGAAGTCTGACCATAATTCTTTAGACGACATATCTCCAAGACTTAAATGCTTAAATTTATTCATCATTTCAATTTCATATTTATACAGAATATTATTTAGGTCAGTATACTATGTTGTCTGATGGCTTTTCCTGCTTTCTTCAATTTAAGTTTGAATGTTAAAATTTATACATACATATACATATACATATATATATATATATATATATATAATGATCTAATGCATAGTCAGCTCCAGGTATTGTACTAATTAATTGTATAGAGCTTCTTCACCACTGACTTCAAAGTATAAAATCATCTGATTTCTATATAAACCATCTCATGATGTCTGTATATAGAATTGCCTTTTGGGTTATTGAGAAAGTATTTGTTATGACCAACGAGCCACATCTCAACAAAACTTTTTTAGTTTCTGTGCTGTTTCTTTTTGTATTCCAAGACCAAAGGAAGGCCAAATCCTATCTTGACACTTACTAGTTGTATAATGCTAGGCAACCATTCTTTCTCATATTCAATTGGAGATAGAATAGCTATTCCCTCAAGGATTATTATGAGGATTAAATGAGATATTAACAGATGATAACAATATCCAACACTCATGTAGCATTTGCTATGATCCAGACACTGTGGTAAGTGTTTTGTAATTATTATCTCATTTGATCTTCATAGCAGTCCTGGAAAGTAGGTGCTATAATTATCCTATAATTATCCCCATTTAAATAAGGTAATTGGGGCAGATGCTAAGTGATTTATTCAGGTGATATACTTACAGCTAATAAGGGTCTGAGGCTGAAATTGACCTTAGATCTTTCTTATAAAGTACTTTTAAGATATAAAATATGAAAAGTAATTATGAATATTAGGACTATTATTGTTGATATTGTTAATGATGGCAGTGATAGAATCAATCAACCTACTTCTTGTTTCTTAAGCTTGTCATTCTATCTCCTACCATATTTTTAGACATTCCTGGATTTTACTCCCCACTCAGCACCATCCTGGCATTTGTTAAAGGTTTAATTCCTAGCTCTCAGACTCTTCCTTTTCTTATCTGTAACTTCCAGTTGTTCCACTTCAAGTTATTGTACATACTTCCCTTTTTATATGCTGCCTCTCCCAGTAGAATGTAAGTTCTTTGAGGGATTATTGCTGTTCAGACATTTCAGTCTCTTTGTGACCTCATATACCATTTTCTTGGCAAAGATAGTGGAGTGGTGCGTCATTTTATTCTGCAGCTCATTTTACAAATAAAACCAAAGAAACAAATAAATAATGCAAATAGGGTTAAGTCACTTGTCAATAATCAAACAGCTAGTAAATATCTAAATCAGATTTGATCTAATGAAAATTAGTCTTCCTGATTCTCTCTGTTGTCTCTTTGTCTTTGTCTGTGTCTCTGTTTCTTTGTCTTTGTCTCTGTCTCTTTGTCTTTGTTTCTGTCTCTGTCTATCATTGTCTCTGTCTCTTTGTATCTGTGCTCTGTCAATGTGCTCTCTGTCTCTCTTTCTCTCTGTGTGTGTGTATCTTTGTCTCTTTCTGTCTCTTTCTCTGTCTCTCTTTCTGTGTCTCTCTCTGTCTCTCTCTCTGTCTCTATCTGTCTCTCTGTCTCTGTGTCTTTCTGTCTCTGTGTTTCTGTTTCTCTCTGTTTCTGTCTCTCTATCTCACTCTGTCTCTTGACACTTAGCTGAGGTCAGGGATTATTTATACTGTTTTGTTTTGAAATTGACATCTCTATGTGCCTAGCAAAGTACCTTGTATGCAGTAGGCATTTATTAAACATGTTGGATTGGATGCATTTGCAGTTTTTTCACTGGGTTTTCATTTTAATTTTAATGATTTTGTACTGAAAAAAAAAACAGCACTTGCTCCCCAGAATTTAAAGTCTTATGCAATGCCTGAGTCATGCAGGTATGGGCCTTACATTCAGTCTATCTATTTAAGCAAAGGAACATGAGCAATGTCAATGAGGATCACCTCATACCCTCTCCTGGGGAACAGTGACACTTAACAAGAAGGTCCTTCACTCAGGATTAGCAGATAGTTATGTTTCAATGTATCTTTAATTACTGGCCTTTCTGCTGAGTCTGCCAATAAGAGGGTCAATTAGTGGCATTTGCTGCAGTAAGTGATGAATTTGTACTGAGAGCATCAAGTCACTCTAGAGAGTTTTAATAAGTCTCCAAGCATGGATTTCATATGTGAAAGGGGGAGACTTATTTCCTCCACTTTTTCAGCAGATTTTTTTTTTGCTAAATTATTTGTTAATTGGACTCTAGTGAATAAATAACAAATATTTTTAAAGAATTTGAAATAAACAATTAAATATCATGCCCATGGGGCTTCATTGGAGAGTCTGTTGTGTTTCAGTCATCTGAAAACTTCTGACAGAATATAGTAGTAGTATCAGAATGTAGTGTAGGAAATTTGTAACAGAAAGCTTTGCAAGGGTTAATGTGAAAAATTATCTATGCATGTGGTTTGCAAATAAAAAGCTTTAATAAAATTAATTAATTAATTAATTAATTTTTTAAAAAAAGAATGTAGTGTAGATCAGTGGATCCTACTTCTCTTTCTCTCTAGCTCAATTCAACAGAAATGCTATATTTACAGTAGTAACAGAAGCAGATAGGCAGAGTGGACAGTGCCCTAGAAAAAGACTCAGGGGAACTGGATTCTGGTCCTGACACTATATCTTATGAGTTGCCTAGCTTTACATAAACCAAGTATCCTGGCTGGAGTTTTGTTACTTCATTTGTAAAATGGAGCTCTATGGTATTAATAATATAGCTAGCACTATATTGTCTTTGAAGGTTTTCAAAGCACTTTACAAATATTATCTTATTTTATTGTAACAAAAAGTAGGTGCCATTGCTATTCTCGTCACTGTTCAGTTGTTTTCCACTCATGTTTGACTCTGTGAATGTGATGTTTTCTTGGCAAAGTTGCTAGAGTGGTTTGCCATTTTCTTCTCCAACCCATTCTACAAAAAATAGGAAAATAAAGTAAACGGGTTTAAGAGATTTTTCCAGAGTCACACAATTAGTACATATCAGAAGCCAGTTTTAAACTCAGGAAAATAAATCTTTCTGACTTAAGGATTTACATTTTACCCACTGTGCTATCTAGCCCCATTTTATACAAGAGGAGCCAGATGCAGACTTAGTTTGTTACTTAATCAGAATCACATAATAAGTTTCTGAGGCTGCATTTGAAGTAATGTCTTACTGAGTTTGAATGCAGAGTTCATCTGTTGTGCAACTTTGTTGCCTCTACTAATATTTTTAAATGATTTCTTCATCTTAGTTTGATGAAATTGTCATATTATAATGGGTTGCTTACTTTTACAACCAGAGGAAAGGCTAAATATAAAAACAGTTTGTAAAAATAAATATGACTTTAATATTTCTCTTTCAACTTTGCCCTAAAATCTATCCATGGATACCTAGATTTAGAATCCCAAGTCATTGTTTTTTAGTCATTTTCAGTTTTGTCTTATTCTTCCTGACCCCGTTTGGGATTTTTAAAAAATCTTAAATAGTTTGTGCTATTTTTAAATTAATTAATTTATCTTAATTTACATTGCTTTATGAATCATGTTGCGAGAGAAAAAAAAACAAAAAGGGTAAATGATGGAAAAAAACAATAACAGCAAAAAAGAAATGAACATTACATTCAGTCTCCTTAGTTCTTTTTCTGGATACAGACGGCATTTTCTGTCCAAACCTATTGGTATTGCTTTGGATCACTGAACTACTGAGAAGAACCAAGTCTTTCACAGTTGATCATCACTCATTCTTGTGTATGATGTATTTCTAGTTGTGCTTGTTTCACTCAACATCAGTTCATTTAAATCTTTCCAGGTCTTCCTAAAATAAGCTTGCTCATCATTTTATAGAACAATAATATTCCATTACATTCATATACCACATATTTTTCAGTCATTTCCCAATTTTTGGACATTTTATTTTCCAATTCTTTGTTACCACAAAAAAAAGGTGCTAAAACTTTTTAGCACTTGTGGGTCCTTTTCTCTCCTTTATGATTTCTTTGGGATAAAGGCCCAGAAGTGGCACTGGTGGATCAAAGAGTATAAACAGTTTTTTAGCCCTTTGGGCATAGTTTCAGATTGCTCTGCAGAATGGTTGGATCATTTCACAACTCTACCAAGAATGCACATTTCTTCCAATATTTATCATTATCTTTTCCTGTCATGTTGGTCAATCTGAGAGGTGTGAGGTGGTATCTCAGAATTTTCTCTAATCAAAAGTGATTTAGAGCATTTTTTCATGACTATAGATGGCTTTAATTTTGTCATCTAAAAAGTATGTTAAAATCCTTTGTCCATTTATCAACTGGGGAATTACTTGTATTCTTACAAATTTAAATCAATCCTCTATATATTTTAGAAATGAGACCTTTAACAGAAACCCTGACTGTAAACATTTTCCCCAGCTTTGTACTTCCCTTTTAATGTTGCTTCTCTTAGTTTTGTTTGTGCAAAACCTTTTTAATGTAATTTAATTAATTTTTTTCCATTTTGCTTTTCATAATATTCTCTAGGTCTTTGGTCATAAATTTCTCCCTTCTCCAAAGATCTGATAGAAAACTTCACCCTCGCCCTCCTAATTTGTTTATGGTATTATCCTTTATGTTCAAATCATGTATTCATTTTGACCTTATTTTAGTATGGGAGATGAGATATAGGTCTATGCCAAGTTTCTGGCATTTTTTGTAGTTTTCCCAGCAATTCTTTTCAAATAGTGAGTTAAAGTTTGGGGGTTTATCAAATCATAGATAACAATAGGCCTGATTATTCTTTTATGTGTATCTAATCTGTTCCACTGATCCACAAGTGAATTTCATAGACAGTAACAAATGATTTTGATGACTGCTGCTTTATAATATAGTTTTAGGTTTGGTACTGATAAGCCAACATCTTTGCATTTTTTTTTCATTAATTCTCTCGATATTCTTGATTTTTTGTTCTTCCAGATAGATTTTGTTATTATTTTTGTAGTTTTATAAAATAATATTTTGGCACTTTAATTGGTATGGAATTGAAGAAGTAGAATAATGTAGGTAGAATTGTCATTTTATTTTATTAGTTCAGCCTCCCATGAGCAAATGGTATTTTTCAATAGTTTATATCTGACTTTATTTATATGAGAAGTGTTTTGTAATTGTGTTCATAAAGTTCTTGACTCATTCTTGGTAGGTAGATACCCAAATATTTTATTTTTTCTACAGGAATTTTAAATGAATTTTCTCATTGTATCACTTTCTGATGAGTTTTGTCAGTAATAAATAGGAATGCTGATAATTTGTGTGGGTTTATTTAATATCATGCAATTTTGCCAAAGCTGTGAAATATTTCCAGTAAGTTTTTGGATGATTTTCAAGGATTCTTTAAATATATCATCACATTATCTGTAAAAGGTGATAGTTTTACTTCCTCACTGACTATTCTAATTCCTTTAATTTTTTTGTCTTTTCTTATTACTAAAGCAAACATTTCTAGTTGTTGAATAATAGTAATGATAATGGGCAGCCTTGTTTCACACAAGGCTGATCTTATTGGGAAATCATCCAGCTTCTCTCCATTACAAATAATTACTACTTATTATTTTAAGGAAAACTCCTTTTATCCCAAAGTTCTTTAGGCTATTAATAGGAATAGGTGCTGCATTTAATCAAAAGATGTTTTTATGTATCTATTGAGATTATCATATGATTTGTTTGGTTTTGTTATTGATAAGGTCAATTATGGTAATAGTTTCCTAATATTGAACTAACCTTGCATTCCTGTTATAAATTCCACTTGGTCATAGTGTATTATCCTGTTGATAAGTTGAAGTAATCTCTTTCCTAATATTTTATTTAAAATTTTTGCATCAATATTCATTTAAGAAATTGGTATGTAATTTTCCTTCTCTGTTTTGACTCTTCCTGGTTTAGGTATCAGTCCCATATGTGTGTCTTAGAAGGAATTTGGCAGAACTCCTTTTTTTCCAAATAGTTTATGTAGTGTTGGATTTAGTTGTTCTTTAAATGTTTGGTAAAATTCACTTTTGAATCCATCTGACCCAGGAGATTTTTTCTTAGGGAGTTCATTAATAGCCTTTTCAATTTCTTTTTCTTTTTCTTACTTCTATTTAAGTAATTTATTTCCTCTTCTGGTAATCTGGACAATTTATAGTTTTGTAAATATTCATCCATTTCAGTTAGATTGTTGGATTTGCTGCCATACATTTGGACAAAATAGCTGCTAATTATTGCTTTAATCTCTTAAGTTCACCATTTTCATTTCAAATGTTGGTGATTTTTTTCCATTCCTTTTTCTAATCAAATTAACTAAATGTTTGTCTATTTTTTTTTGGTTATTTGGGATTTTCTTGGCAATGATGCTTGTGTGGTTTTCCATTTCCTTCTTAAGCTCATTTTGTCAATGAGGAAAGTAGGGCAAAATGGGTGAAGTGATTTTCCAGAACTCACCCAGTTAATAAGTACCTAATACCAGATTTGAACTCAAGAAGATAAGACTTCTTGATTCCAGACCTGACACTCGATCCACTAACTGGTAAGCTGGATGAAATTTGGGGTCTTTGTCTAGCTCTTCCCTACAATTAATCATTAGGAAAATGATTTAAGCTTCCTATAATGAATCACTTGCTTATGTCTGAGAAGCCCCTAACTACTGCTGACAAGTAGTGATCATGAAGTAGTATCTTAGATTTTTTGAGGGGTAGAGAGGCATTGGGTTCTTGGATTGCATTAATGTGAGAGATTCCAGAAGAGACTACTCTTGTGCATCTTATTTGTAAATTTAAAACTTTTAAATTTTTCTGAAAGAAGGATAGGCTAAATGACTTCTGCAGATTTCCACAGCTTCTATGTGTCACATGTGAATTCAGGTTTTTTTTTTTTTTGTTCTGTGGCTAGAAGTCTGTTCATTATGCATTTGGAAACCATCCATTCATTTTTTTTCCTTGTTGGGGCCCATCAAGGGTAAATGACTTGGCTAACATCACATAGATGGTAAGTGGCAGAGCTGGGATTCTGTCCCAAAAACTCAGATTCTAGAAATCTTACTTTTTTTCAATATATTAAAGAAACACTCAAGTCTATTTTCTGTAGTCTAAAATATGAATGTAAGAAACTTCATTCTGTAAGAAATGATGAATAAAGAGAATTCTGCAAAGGCATTTGTCCTGACTCAACTTTTTCATGGGCTACGGGATTGGGGGAAAAAAAAAAGCAATGTCATGAAAACTAAATGCTGTAAATTAATACTGGCACAGGTGGTCCCATAAAAAGAACTATGAGGGGCATCTAGATGGCACAGTGAATAGAGTACTAGGTCAGGAGGTCAGGAAAAATTGAATTCAAATCTGGCCTCAGATACTTAACACTTACTAGCTTTGGACATTGGACTTTTAGACTTTTAGACTTTGGACAAGTCACTTAACCTCAATTGCCTTTAAAAAAAAATCATAAGAGCTATGGCTATAGTACTTTGACCACATTGTCATGCATTTTTTTGTTTTTTGGGAAGTTTTATTATCCAAGATATAGCTTAAGAACAATGGATAAACAACTGTTTGGGGTTCACATCTTATCTCAGAAACTTACTAGTGATGTGACTTGGAAAAAAATCAATGACTTTTGAAATTTTCTCATCTATAAAATGAGGCTGCAAATAATATCTTCATTAGAATATTCCTGTGAGGATCAAATAAAACAAAGTAATCAAAGTACTTTATACTTTTTAATGTGTTATATTATTAATATCAATAGCTTTACTATTTTTGCTTTTGCTTTTCTCATTGTTGAATTAATCAATCAATAAACATTTAAGTGATATATAGTATTAAGTATATATAGTGGGCTATGTATCATGCACTGTGTTAACTTTTAGTTGATACAAAAGCAGGAAAAAGACAGTCCATTCTTTAAGGTTCTAAAAATCTAATTGTTGTTATTAAAAAATTTTATCTCTTTTTGTTGGAGGAATTTCTTTAAGACAAGTTGCTTTTGTTTTTTTTTTCAAAGTGCTGCAGATTATTACATGAATTATTAAAATGCCTGCTTTTTATAATGAATAAAAGTATTTTGATAGTACTGGAAACTGTGTTGGACGGCTCCCAAAGCAGGTAGAAATCTTAGAGAATATAAAGGCTTCATCTTGCTCCCATATGGTTTTGATTTCTCCTGGTAAATTTCAAAATTGTGAGACTTTTTCATTGCATGTAGTTTAGAGGTTATGATTATCTGGTCTGGCAACATTTCATAAAAATGTTGATGTTAAATTTTTATTTGGCCAATGTTAGTCAGAGGCAGCCATGAGCAGCTCTTTTGTTTGTTTGTCTGTAATTCTGGTCTAGTTCCAGTCCAATTAATTTATTGAATATTTCATAGGTATTTGTAGTATGTGAATTTCTCCTTTATTGATTTAGGAAAAAATAATATGCTTCTGGTATATTATTCTTGCTACTTTATACTGTCTTCCTATGTATTCAGTAGTTGAAAAAAATTACAGTGATAAGTTGTACACTTTTGACCTTTGCCTTGAAGAATCTTCTTGAATCAATAAGCTTAAGATCCTTAAAGATAACCTTTTCCTGTCATTTAAAAAAATCAATTACCCTATAGTTATTATTGTTATTTTCACTACTAATAATATACAATTATGTGCCTTAAAAAAGTTGTCTAATGTCACTCTTCTGATATATTACTGTGTTATATAAATGGAATCTCTTATTCTTTTGCAACAACCTTCTTGAATATTTAATCTTGTCCAGCTTACTGTTATTTTCTCATGTTTTATCCTCTAAAGATGAAACTGAGTTGACTTCTGTCCTCTGTATAAGAATCTATCACATACTGAAGACACTTATTCAATCACCT
The DNA here is from genome assembly GCA_023553655.1 of Myrmecobius fasciatus. Taxonomy (NCBI): domain Eukaryota; kingdom Metazoa; phylum Chordata; class Mammalia; order Dasyuromorphia; family Myrmecobiidae; genus Myrmecobius; species Myrmecobius fasciatus. Next base: position 9,392 of record JAJPUD010016432.1, read on the forward strand.
ATCAACTTTATCTTCTCCAGGATGGATAATTTGAACCTTTCCATACAACACCAGGGAAGACTCAAATCAGGACTAGAGTCCCTTCCTTTGGGGCCAGATTTGGCTTATATAAGAGAAATTTATCAAACAGCCATGACAGCAGCATTGAGTGGGGATAAAAATATTTGTTGGCATTTGCTGCTTGTCATTGGGTGCAGCTTTAAAATATTTCCTAATCTCTGGTTTCCATGGAATTGGAGCATCTTCAGAGTCAATTGGAAATGCAATACATTCATTTTGGTGTAATGTGATTAATATCATAAGCTGTGCTAAGCAGATGTCTGAAAATGAAGGTGAGTCTTGTGCAAATATTAGTAGTAGGAACTCCCTGCAAAACTAAAAGCTTATTTTTGGTGATAAAAATAATACCTGGAAAATGTATTTTTATTTTTAATATTCTAAGGGTAGAAAGTAGATTTCCAAGGATATTTTAGATTTATTTGCTAATGTTCTTTTTGTATGTATATATTAATATAAGCATGTACATATGTATATGCAAAAACACAGTTCATCCTTTATCAATTACATATATATGTGCATGTATATATATACACATATATAGGTAGAGACATATGATATAGATATATATCTCTGTCTATCTATATCTATCTATCTATGTGTTTATCTGTGACTAATTTTTCCATGATTACAATGGGAGTTGAATTTTTTTTTCCTATTGCCTACCAATAAGGTTGGGTGAAGAGAAGAATAGCATTATGTAATCTTAGTGTTCTGAGAAGCTTCCTACTTGACTGTTTACTTCTACAACATAATCTCAAAATTGTTATTCAGTATTAACTTGAAAGTGTATCTTCAGTAACTACAATCCCATCACAGGGAGCTATGTTTAAATAGGTGCTAGGTTTAAAGTTAAGAATCTGGGATTAAATCTAGGCATTGTTATCTTCCATGTGTATAACTTTGAGCAGGTAACTTCACCTTTCTTACAGTTAGTGTTCCCATAAATAAAAATAAGGTGATTGGCATTAGATGACCATTAAAGACCCTTATAACTTTAAACCTTTCATTGTCACTGTTCATTCTATGTTATTAGAAAATTTCAAATTATTATGGAGATATTCTGTTTTCTAGAGCTAATGCTTAACCAGCAGACTGTGCCCTAAGCTTGGCAACAATAATCCTTTGCATGCTCCAAATCACTATTGATCAGAGAAATGCAAATTAAGACAACTCTGAGGTACCACTACACACCTGTCAGATTGGCTAAGATGACAGGAAAAGATAATGGCAAATATTGGAGGGGATGTGGGAAAATTGGGACACTGATACATTGTAGGTGGAACTGTGAACAGATCCAACCATTCTGGAGAGCAATTTGGAACTATGCTCAAAAAGTTATCAAACTGTACATACCCTTTGACCCAGCAGTGTTTCTAATGGGCTTATACCTCAAAGAGATCTTAGAGGAGGGAAAGGGCCCCACATGTGCAAGAATGTTTGTGGCAGCCCTTTATGTAGTGGCTAGAAACTGGAAACTGAATGGATACCCATCAATTGGAGAATGGCTGAATGAATGTTATGGAATATTATTGTTCTGTAAGAAACGACTAGCAGGATGATTTCAGAGAGGCCTGGAAAGACTTGCATGAACTGATGCTGAGTGAAATGAGCAGAACCAGGAGATCATTACAAACGGCAACAACAATACCATATGATGATCAATTCTGATGGATGTGGCTCTCTTCAACAATGAAATGCTTCAAACCAGTTCAAATTGTTTAGTAAAGAAGGCCATATTCATCCAGAGAGAGGGATATGAGATATGGACTACAACATATCATTTTCATGCTCTATATAAATGATTGCTTGCATTGGGTTTCCTTTATCAGATCTTTTTTGTTTGTGTAGATACGATTGTTCTAGCACAGCAAGATAAGTATGGAAACATGTATACATATATTCGACTTGTCAAATATTTTAATACAATTAACACGTTGTTTTGAGAAATTAGTTTTGGTTCGAATTCGTTCTTGCAAATGACACACTGCAAAGGCTAGAAATGGATTTTATTCATACAATACAGGGTATAAATTGCTTACAATAACAACAGACATAAAATAAGACACAGAGAATACATAAACATATAAGTAAAATAATTAGAAGAGAAAGATAAAGAAAACATCACCAATTCGGGGGAGCACTGACTGTAATGTTCACGGCTGGGGAATTCCGGTTTGTCCCGAATGGGGGAGTCCCACGTAGTGCGTCCTCTCGTAAGTGAAATTCCAAAGAACTTCTAGGAGTTTGGGGTTTTTATTGCTAGAGAACAAAGAAGGCTGCGAGCCAAGTATCTCGGTCGTGGGAAACTTTGTAAAGATACCCAAAAGTCAACATTTTTTATGACAACAAGGAGATACCAGAGAGGGCTGCAAGGTATGTTTTAATTAATGTCAGTACTGTGAGAATAGCCAGTTCTCCTCAGTACGATTTATATTCTCAGGAGTGGCTAGGTCCTGGAAGAAAGAATGCAGCCAAATCATGTAGGCATATCCAAGTGTCATGTCCAAGAGTTCATATGAAGGACATGTCTCCATACAGGATTGAGTGAACTCACTAATTGGAGAAACTAATATTAATTAGATTCTACTTCACACATAGTAGACTTCCTGGCATCTAGGGGAGGGGAGGAGAATAGGGGGGAAAATTTGTAATGGAAAGCTTTGTAATGGTCAATGTTGAAGAACTACCCATACATATGCTATGCAAATAAAAAGTTTTAATAAAAAAAATAGGAATCCTTTGCACTCTGGATGATATTACCCTCTAGCAAAATGTATTTCTTGAGCCACCACCAGGTATTCACTGAGGGATTTAGCTGCCCCTATTTCGCAGGATGATCCATTACATGTTTGCAATCCCTCTTCCTTCTCATTAAATGGTAGTGTATTCCTCTTCCCAAAACAGAGTTCTTTACCTGGCAGGATGATCAATGGCCCTGAGACTTAAAAATGTTAGTTTGTACATGAAACAAACATGCCTATTTGTCCCAAGAAATGCTAGCCATGAGAATAGTCTAAAGACCCAAGAAAGATTGTATTGTGAACCAACACCTTTCATGTATATAAGTGGTTCCAGAATTAGGAGCATTTAAGCCATCCTTCTTAGAAGAAGGCTTCTACATGCAGATGAAATTTTCTTCACTTTTAAATAAACTGAACTTCTGTTTGTCTCCCAACTCTCTCGTCATTAGCCTGTTCTTCTTTGACTTTGGCCACCCACAGGTTATAGACTGGTTCTGGTCTAGTTGATAAACTCTAGTAGATTATTTTTATTCCATTATTCTGAAATGAATGTGCTTTCCTATGATTTCTATCCAAAACTTCCATTTTTGACATTTGTGGCAAAATGGAAAAAAAATCTAATTATCCTAATCATTTTAATGAATTGATAGAATATTCATTAATCTTATATCTCCTCCATGTCCAATCAGTTATAAGACCTACCAATATTTCTTAAAACTTTATTTTCTGACATTGCCACCCCTTGCTGTAGGACCACATCTCCTCACACCTGAAATCCTGCATTATGTTCCTAATAATATGCATGACTCAAGTCTCTACTGCTCTAATCCATTTTCCAGTTATCCCCAAAAAAATGATATTCCTATTAGTTAGGTCTGGTCATGTTATTTCCATACTTAATACACTCCATTGATAGCATATCACCTTTTGAATAGAATATACAATATTGTTTTGTCATTCAAAGCCCTTCATGACCTAATCACCTCTACCCTGACCTTTTCATTCTTCTTATTCCTAATGACCTCCTGTGCATTCTTAATTTTATTTTATTTGCATAACATATGTGTGGGTAATTCTTCAACAATAACCCTTACATAGCTTTCTGTTACAAATTTTTCCCCCCAACTCCCCACCCCTCCCCTAGATGGCAGGATATCCACTACATGTTAATTATGTTGAAATATTGGCAAATAGAATATATGTATACATATTTCCAAACTTATCATTGTTGTGCGAGAAAAATCTTATCTACACAAACGATATATCAGATAAAGGAAACACAATGTAAGCAAACATCAATCAAGGAGTATGAGAATGTTATGTTGTGGTCCACATTTCGCATCCCTCTCTCTGGGTGTATATGGCTTTCTTCAGTGAACAATTGGAGGTGGTTTGAAACATTTCATTGTTGAAGAGAGCCATGTCCATCAGAATTGATCGTCATATAGTACTGTTGTTGCCGTGTATAATGATCTCCTGGTTCTGCTCATTTCACTCAGCATCAGTTCATGTAAGTCTCTCCAGGCCTCTCTGAAATCATCTTGCTGGTCATTTCTTACAGAACAATAATATTCCATAATATTCATATACCATAATTTATTCAGCCATTCTCCAATTGAAGGGCATCTATTCAATTTCCAGTTTCTAGCCACTACAAAAAGGGCTGCCACAAACATTCTTGCACATGTGGGGCCTTTTCCTTCCTTTATGATTTCTTTGGGATATAAGCCCAATAGAAATGCTGCTGGGTCAAAGGGTATGCACAGTTTGATAACTTTTTGAGCATAGCTCCAAATTGTTCTCCAGAATGGCTGTATCCGTTCACAGCTCCACCAACAATGCATCAGTGTCCCAGCCCTCCCACAACCCCTCCAACATTCATCATTAACTTTTCCTGTCATTTTAGCCAATCTGACCTCCTGTGCATTCTTTAATCAGTAATATAGCTCTTGTTTCTTTGCTCAAACAAAATGTTCCATATTTTAGATCTGAGAATTTTATTGCATAAAAATGATGATGAATGTGATAAAGACTGGGACTGGAAAGTCCTAGATGTTGATTCTTCATTTTTTTAAATATAGAGATATTTTATCTAGCTATTATTTCTCCTCCATTTTTCTCTGATTTATACTTTTGTCCTGGATAAACTTTCATAGTACCTTCAATTGATTCCCTTACATCATTTATCTTTTGTTTTGATTTGAGTCCTCACATTGTTCTTGTCATTACATCTGACCAGGGTCCAGCTAGCAAATATTATTTTTGAAATATGAAATGAGATCAAGGAAGAATAAATTATCAAGTTCCTTTTTTCAACACTCTACTTCTCTGAGAAGTAGGGGACATTGGTATCTCCTTCCTGGTGCTGACAATGCTTATTCCAAGAAATGATTGAGAAAACCTTGCTGAATGTTTGTGAAAGTTTGATAAATATTGCAAGTTTTTAAAAACTAAAATAAAAAATTTTGAAGTGTTCCATCAATGCCAGTTACCACAAATGCTTGTTTTGTTTGAGGAAATGTGGATAATTATATTTCTCTAACATATATTAGAAATTAAAATTAACATGGAGATTTAATGAGATAGATGCAGAAGTGAAGAAAAAATATATTTTTGTTTATTCATAGAAATTCACAAAACTTTCTCTTTTAGATCTCAGGCATTTCAGATTTGAAGTTCTTATTCTGACATTCATTTATATTTGAATATTATGCAAAAATTATAGCAACACATTTATTTTATGGAAGAGCTTTAATAATGCTCAGTTTGATTGGATAAAAGCATATTACCAGAAGTTATGGAAAATTGATTTTTGGATGGAGAGGGATTTCCAAAGCATTAGGCGATTTGCATATGCTTGTCTGCAATGTGGAAGCAAAGAATATTTCAATGAGTTGGGCCCATGGTTCTTGTTTGGTTCATTAGTTTTTATTCAAGTTCATCTTATGGCACAGTTAATGCACTAAAATTCTTTAATCAGCATGTATAAATAAGGGAATGGAATTCTGTCAATGAATTCTAAGAGGTATAATTGATTCTGTAGTGGAATCATTTTCTCATCTGCTGATCTACATTTTTTATTTAAAAAATGTTATCTCATTATATATTTGTCTGGTGATGATAAACTTTATCATATTTTCTAACAACATATGAAATTTTTACAGATGTTTCTAAAAACAATCATAGTTCTTTATCATTTTGACAATGTGTTTTTCCATCAATACTGTTTGTGTCCTGTGTCATTAAGGAGTGTTCTTGAAGGTTTCACCCACTGAGGATAAGTTCTGTGAGATTTTGTCAATTTGAAAAGACTTCACATGTGAACTTGGTCATGGACTTACTTGTATAATGAGACACAAGCTAAGGGCAGAAGGCTCATGAGGAGGCTCGTGGAACCAAAGTTTTCAAACTTTAGAACCAACAATACAGAAAGGGTTACTAATCCATACTACTATTCTATCTAATGAATGAAATCTGTATTACTGGAAGTAGTATACATTCTAGGAAAAACAAACAAACAAACAAACAAACAAAAACAATAAATAATTTGGAGTTTCAAAGGAATTTACTTATTGTCTTCTCCTATCATTTCCCAGCTCTCAAATCTTTTCTCCATTCACCACTGTTTTTGACAGTAGAGATATTTTGACTAAAATAAGCATTCTAACTTTCTTCATTTCTCTCCTCCTTTGACTTGTAGGAAAGCATAGCTTCTTCTCAGTCTGCAGAGTGATTTGTTCTATTTCTATTCTATTCTCCTTAGTATATATCAGATTTTTCTCAGAACTAACAAATATTTTTTTCAATAATTAGATAAGTAGGTAAGACAAGAGAGAGAGAAATAGAGACAAAGGCAAAGACACAGAAAAACAGGGGAGAGACACATAGAGACAGAAAGAGACACACAGAGAGAAATGGCTGACTGATTTTACGTTTGTTCTCATTGAAGGCCTTTAACAACATAACTAAAAATATCATGTAAAAAACATGGGCAAAACACAGCCTTGTTCTACTCTATTGATAACTGGAAAAGCTCGAGAATATTGTCTATTGTCCAGAACCTGGGCAAGCATGCCATCATGAAATTGAATATACTGATAAACTTCTCTGGGCAACTGAATTTTGTCATAATTTCCCATAAATCCTCATGAGTGACAGTATCAAAGGCTCTGGCAGATCTACAAATGTTGTTTATAGAACTCTGCTCTGCTCCAGGAATTTTTCCTGGAGTGATTAGGCAGTAAACACCCTATTGACTGTTTCTTGGCCCCTTCTGAAGCCATGCTCTCTCTCTCAAATAAATGACCTTTTTCCAAGTGTGGGGTCAGCCTATTAAGGAGGACTCTGACAAGATTCTTGCCAGTGGTTGTCATAGGGCAATCTATTTCTTTTTAGCTTTATAATGATGCACAATGACAGCATAACTTCCTTTTGTCATGTTATTTGGAAAATTTCAGTCAGCTTTTTATGAAGCATGAACTTCTCCTCCCCCTTCTTGTAAAGCTTAGATGGAATAAAATCAGCACCAGGTGCTTTGCCACACAAAGATAGATAGCTGGTAGACTGGTTGACTTGCTGGCTGGCTGCATAGATAGATACATGAATGAATATTTGTATAAGATAGATTCTAAATCTATAGATATGTAGATCATTTATTAGTCACCATGTGCTAGTCACTTAACTAAGTATAGGGTTACAAATAAGTGTAGACTAAACAATACAGCACAGGGAAACCTCCATTCTAATGGGGAATTACAATATCCAAAAGGGAGCTAGAAGAATAGAGAGGGATTATGGTGAGGTGCCTGAAAGTAGTGTCTAGACACTTTCAAGTTCTCATGCTGTAAGTTACTGGGCATAACTGAGTAGGATGGTTAAAATCTTCAAACAATTTTTCATATAAAGTGGAAAATCAGAGAGGTCTTTACCCGTGGAAGTTTTTTCTTTGTATTTTAATTTTGAGGTACAAGATTCTTATGAATAACATTTGTCAATAACAGTGAAAAGTTAAAGAAAATAGCACATACCTTAGTTTAGCAACATGTTAGAATAAAATATTTAAATTTATATCAATTTTAAAGTGATTTGATTAATATTCTAATACTTTATTTCACTCTTCTAGCTATAGACTATATGAAAGATTATAAAAAATCATTGGTGGACTATGGGAGCAGATGCGAACAGTTTTGTTGTTGTTGTTGTTGTTGTTGTTTTTTGTTTTTGTTTTTTACTGAAAAGGCAATTGCTACTGTAATAGAGCATATTGTAGTGGTGTTATATCCAAGTCAAAATAAACAGGATCCTAGTTAGAAGAAAAGGGAGGATATTTCCCCTACTAGCACACACTTGTGACTAGAAAATAGTGAAATTGTTCTTTAAAGTAAAAACAAAAAAGCCTCCCCAAATCTAAAATTCAATATTATGCAGAATTATTCAATGCTCACTGTGTGATGAGCATTGTAGTCAACATTGAACAGTAAACAACAGCAAAGTATCAAATCATTCAGTGAATGTTCTTTATGAAGCTTATATTCCCATAGAAGCACATTGCATATATAATATATATGTGTATAGTTATATATGATATATATTACATATAATATATAACACAATATATTATAATATATATTATGTATATATAAATAATATATATCAATATAGTATATTAATGAATGTATATATTCATTATATAACATATACTGAATATATACATTCATTAATGTATATATGTATGTATATACATTAATTAATATGTAATTTTAACTGTAAAAAATTATATATATAAATTTATACAAGGCCCAGATAAGGAGATATTTTTATAATTGCTACATGCATACATGAAATAATATTGCCATCAGTCATCAGACAGTTTCTAAAAGAAATATTTAGGGTGGAGCCAATATGGTGAGGAGGACACATGTTTCTTTCTCACCTTCTCCCATGACCCTCAGACTAATTACCAAATTCAGCTTCTGATTTAGCTTTGGACTGGCAGAATCCAAGAATATTGTGAGTGCAATAAATTACCAGCAAAAGATAATTTTGAAGATTGCCAGAAAAGGTCTATTTCAATTGAGCATGGAGGGAGGCAGGCCAAGCATAAGCAGGCCGAGCACAGATGCCAGTGCCAGCAGCACAGAAACAGGGTAGTGTGGGCTCCATGGGTGAAGAATATAAGGGCAGCATTCTACAGCAGTGTTGCTTACTCTGTCCTGCCTGCAAGCCAGTAGATCAGCAGAAGTTATAAAACAGCCAACACAAACACAAAAGGTAAATACTGAGACCTGGAATGTCAAAATTTCACAGAACGTGGCCTTTCCAACCAGCCTCAGGAGTGAGTCAGCACTGACCCAGCACAGCTACTGCCACCTGTAGAGGAAGCTTGAACAACCTCTCTTGCCCTAAAAGCAGATCTCAACTTTAAAAAAAAGAGTAAAAAATCAAAGAGAACTTTAATGATAGATGGTTTTTATGGTGAAAGAAAAGAACAGATTTCAAACCTGAGGAGACTAAAAGCATATCATCTCCAGATAAAGCCCCAAAGGGTTATATAAAATAGTTCCCCTTACAAAAGGCTCTCCTAGAAGAAATTATAGAAGATCTTAAAAGAGAACTGGAAGAAAAATGAGAAAAAGGAAATGAAAACTTTACAAGAGGGTTTGGAAAAGAAAACAGAAATTATCTGAAGAAAATTCACTACAAAACAGTGAAAAGGAAAAAGCGTATAACTACTTAAAAATAAAAAAAAAATTGACAAAATGGAAAAAGAAAACAACTCCCTGAAAAACAGAATTTGTGAAATGGAAAAAAAGAAAATAACTCCTTTAAAAACAGAATTTGGCAAATGGAAAAAAAAAATCCAAAGAACAAAACAACTCATTTAGACTTTCAATTAGATTAATACAAAAAGTACAAAAAAATAAGAAAATAATTCACTAAAAATCAGTACTGAGCAAATGGAAATGAATGACTCAATGAGACATTAAGAATCAGTCAAGCAAAACCAAAAAAAAATGAAAAAAAATAGAAAAAAAATCTAAAATACCTATTTGAGAAAACAACTGCTCTGAAAAATAGATCTAGAAGAGACAATCTAAGGATTACTGGACTTCCTGAAAACCATGATGAAAAAAGAGCCTAGACAATATTTTTCAGGAAATCATCAAAGAGAAATGTCATAGAATGTCATAGAATCAGAAGGTAAAATAGCCATTAAAAGACTTTACCGAATACCTCCTGAAAGAGACCCAAAACTTAAAAGCCCAAGGAATATCATGGCTAAATTTCAGATCTATTGGAATGAAGAAAAATTATTACAAGCAGCCAGGAAAAAAAAAAAAAAAAACTATTCAAATATTGGACATCCACATTAGGATTACCCAGGACCTAGCAGCTTCCACCTTAAAGGATTGAAGAGCTTGGAATCTGATATTCAGAAAGGTAAAGAAAATTTAATGCAGCAAAGAATAAACTACTCCACTAAACTGAACATTTTCTTCCAGGGAAGAAGATGGACTTTCAATGAAACAGGTAATTTCCAGCTTTCTGATGAAAAAAACTAGAGCTAAACAAAAAATTTGACCTCCAAATATAAAACTCAAGAGAAGCATAAAAAGGTAAGAAGAAAAGAAGTATTTAAAAAAAAAAACTATACATAGAAGATATCTTGATTAAAGACAGATAAATTGACAGACAGATAGATAGATAGATAGATGCCTTCTAAGTTATACACACATATCCATGATCTTCCCTTCACCCCACACACACATAAAGATATCTGTCTCTATCTCCTATTCATCAATGTATCTTTTCTGTATAGTTTCTTAAATATTTTTTCAGAATCAATATTTTAAAACATTTTAATATTTAAAGCATGATTTTTTAGCTTTTATTACTAATTAAAATTTTAGACATGCAAATGATTGCCAATCCCAATACAGTAGTCACATTAGGAGGCCATAACTGTTACTGAAATGAAGCTCAGTATTTTTTGAAAAATATTGGCATTTCCTTTTGAAATTTTTTCCAAAAAGTATTTATGGGTTACATAAAAGGGTCAGCTTCACTATGAAAGATATAAAAAACAAAAATTCATTTTCTCTCATGCCCATCCCTACCATGGAATTAATAATAATAATAATAATACCTTCAGTACAAATACACATTATCAACTTAAACAAATTTCTATATTGACAAAATTCAAAATTATTTCTATTCTGCCTTTGACATTTATCACCTCCCTGACAGGAAATGGATAGCATGACTCATTAATACATTGAAAAGAGTTTCAAATGCTTAACTTTTAAAAAGTTTCTAATATTGTTATCACATCATATACAATTTTCTATTTCATATAACTTAAATGCCTTGTTTCATAATTTTTTACTGACTTTATTCTGAAAGTCTACATTTCATGACTTCTTATGGTACAATAATATTCCATTACTTTCACAGATAAGTATTTGTTCAGCCATTTTCCAATAGTTGGGCACCCTTTCGTTTTCAGGTATTGGTTCTTATGAAAGAATTATTGCAGGTATTTTTGGATACTGGGGCCTTTCCCCCTTTCTTTGGAATGGATAGATGACCAGTAGTGCTATTGCCAAATCAAAAGACATGTATGGTCTATTGCCTTTTGAGAATACTGCCAAATTGCTTTCTAGAATAGCTTGTCCAATTCTCAATTCCATCAATGGTGCGTCAGTAAGCTTCCTGCAGTCTTTCAAAAGCAGTAAACATTCTGTATCTTTATCAACTCTTAGCCATCTAATGGCTTTGAGATGGAACTATAGAGTTGCTCAATTTTGGATTTTTCCATCCATTGGTATAATCTCCAAACTCCATGGAAAAAAGAATGGTTAGCATGAGAGAAGATAGAGCTGTCTCACAATTCAGTATCAGATAATATTCAAAACATTTGGACTCGTAGAATTGTCATTGGAATGGCAGAGAACCTATCACATATTGAGGGACAAATTACTTTTTTGACATAGGACTCTTGAATATTTGTTTAAAATGTACTGAGACAGAATGGTGAGTATTTTAAAGCATTTGTGAAATAAAACTCAACAGTTTAGTACAGGATATTAATTTGAAGGAAGGAAGTGAAAGAGGAATGGAGGGAGGGAGGAAGGAAAGGATGAAGAGATAATAGAAAGAAATTAAATATAATTTTAAGAATAATTCTTCTTAAGAATGTTTTTAAACATAAAATTATAATTACACATGTATTAAACTTGCTCTTCAAATATTGATTTTATAAGACTTGAGATTTGGAAGGGATCTTAAATGCAGTCTAGGCCAATTTCAGGGGAAGGAATGTGACTTATCAGGGTGTAATGTGTAATAGATTGCAAAATAGAGTCAGATTTGGTATCCCTGTTGTCTCTAAAGTTAGTGTTTTTCTTTTAACACTATGTTATTGTTCTAAATTGCATTGGGGAAGAAAGAGTTTTAAAGACTATAGCTACTCCAAGGTCAACAAAGACTCCTGGGAAAGTTGTAGCTTCCCAATTATAGGAGATCTTTAAATAGAAGTAAGATAATCATCCTTTGGATATATTTCCAACAGAATTCTTGTCCAGTTAAGCTGTGAGATAAATGGTCTTTTCCAATTCTGAAATTCCCTGTTTCTGATTTCTCAAAAATGATTTTTGAAAAGTATTGTCTTCATCATTCTGCCAATATCATTTAAGTTCATCTCCTTGTGTTTTCATTAAAATCTCTGTAGACTTTCATTTTTTTTTTTCCCCAGGAACATTCAGTTTTTTTTCCCCAGTCTTTTCATGTTTCATGTTTCTTCTTTCTGTACCCTTCTTTCAAAGTCCTGTTGGCATCAATGGATTTTTTTTTCTTTTTTAAAAAACCACCAGTCTTTCTAGATTTAAAAAAAAAATGGTTAAAAGAGTAAAACAATATTGACAGTACATATATTGCTGACCTTCTCCTTTTTTCATTACTTGGAATGCCCCTGGGAAAGTAGCAGCCTAGTGGGATATACTTTAGACTAAGAAATGGAAGTTGCCAGCCTTATGAAAGTCATAACTTCAATGCCCACATCTGGGTCATGAGGCTATGAATATCTGCTCTCAGGCAGAAGTTGGTGGAGGATTAATAAGATAACAGGAAGGAAAAGAAGCTTTTTCATATGAATGACCCTAAATCCAATTTAGGTTAGGGTTCTAATTTGCAAACTATTTGCCATTGGCTTTCTAGATGATTGAATGAAGGAGCTAGTAATTAATCTTCTCTGACCATTGAAGGAGAGAAAATAACAAAAAATGCACATTTAAAAATATGTACATTTTCCTTAATCAAGCTATTATTAATTGTCAGTTTGAAACTATTAATATACTGAGGGAAAACATGATTGACCTTTACAGTGTTTGTAGTGATTCATATTGCTGATATGATTTTGTAAGAAAATATAAATGTAGATTAAGAGCTCAGCAAAGCTGTAGAGTTTATCTTGTTTAACTTCTCACCTTAAAGATGAAAAGCTGAAGGTGGTGGTACATGCACACATGTAGTCCCTATTGATGAGGCAGCTGAGGTATCACATGAGCTTGGGAATTCTTTATTATGGTAGGTAATGTGATTAGATATTCATGTTAAGTTGAGCACCAATATAGTGATATCTTGTTAGTGTAGGTCAACTAGATTGACTAAGGAGGAATTAAATGACCCACTACAGAATTGGACCTGGTCAAAACTCCTTTCCTGGTAGTTTGTTGAAGTAATGGTCTGCTGTACTTTCAGCCTAGGTGAGATAGAAACGCCCCTCTGAGGAGAAAAACAAAGAGAAAAAGAGGAAACTGAACTCACAAAGAGATTAATAACTTGACCTACATCATGTAACTTGTAACTAGCAGAGATGGGATTTTAAGGTTGATTCTTTAATCTAAGGTTCTACTCTATCAAGCTAATAGTTCATTTTAGTAGCTGACATTTACATAGTACATAAATGTTTGCAAAGTCTATTGCACATATTAACTCATTTGATCCTTACAACAATTCCATAAGATAGGTGGTATTATGTTTTCCAATTTGAAGGTTGGGAATTTGAGAGACAGAAGAAAATATTATTTTTCCTGTGTCACACAGCTAGTTAGTGTCCACGAGAAGCATTAAACTCTCATTTTCCTAAATATACTCTTATATTGTTCATTATGTCATCCTGTAATATGTTAAACCATTATGATTTATTTGTTTAATTTAATAAACACTAATGAACTTTTAAAAATGAATTACTGACAATCATTCATAATGGATTTATTCCGAGGCATATATTAAATATTACAAGCACCAAAACCATTGTTAGCTTGTTAGACTTCAGGCATTTTACATTTTCAATGGAATATTTCCTTCAAAGATATATCAATGGTTATCCTTACTCCTGATTAATCACTAATAAAATTGTGAATTATATTCTTCCAAAACCTCATCTCCTAAGAATTCTATTAAATAGAAGCCTAATAACTTGTTAAAAGTGGGTAGTATGTGTAGACATGATGAATGCAATATGCATATGTATTCACATGTGTATTTACATACACACATACATGTACATACATGTTTGCATATGTATATGTATTCCCTCCCTCAAGGAACTTACATTCTAATGGGTAGTTACCATAATATAGACTTCAAATAATTGACAATTAAGTATCATATTATGGTTTCCCTATATTCAGTTTAATTTTACAATCATTTTAAGCAAAATCTATGGGTTAAGAACTTACTAGTTGCTGGGGATATAAAATCAAAAAATGAAAGTAATTCTGTAAACAATTAAATATCTTCCATCACAAAAAATTGAGCGTGATTCAAAATTTCTAATGATTTAAAAACTCTAATTAGTATGTATGATTTTAAAACAATATAGGATTCACTGTTAAAAATCCCTTTTTATGTATCCAATATTTTTCAGCAATATTTTGAAGTTATGTGCAGAAACTGTGACAGCAAAGCTTTGAGACCTTCACTTGTATTTAGCTGTATATTATTTCAAATTGTTCAGAAACACAATGTTTATTTAACCTATTTTGAAGGCGGCCTATAATTTCCCTGAGCTCCATCTTGCATTTTGACTTATCTGTTGGGTATAGTGCCATTTTAAGATGGGAAATAACTTTTTTTTTCAATTTTTTAAAATTCCATGCAAATATCCATCAGCTCAATTACATATTTGTTAATTTAGTTTAATAAGACAAAGTTTCCAGCTATTCTGAGCATATGTAATTGTGGCTTAGAACCTCAAGATGGGGTTCTAAAACTATCACTGACTCATAGAAGGGACTGATAAGGAGAAGGCAGTATCATGTTTATAGTTCCAGAATGCTTGACTTTTAACATGCTCAGTGACTGGTACACACTGTATGTGTGTGTGTGTGTGTGTGTGTGTGTGTGTGTGTGTGTGTGTGTGGTATATGTGGCAGAGAGAGAGAGAGAGAGAGAGAGAGAGAGAGAGAGAGAGAGAAGGGATGGAGGGAGTGGGGTAGAGAGAGAGAGGATGTTTAGGCAGAATGATTATCTGTTGGTAACTATAGAGCAATAGGACATTCGGGTCACTCCAGGAGTACTGAGAGAAAAGACATTTTGAAAAAGAAAATTCCCAAAGAGAAAAAAAAATGAGATTCTATTCATCCATCCATCTATCTATCTATCTATCTATCTATCTATCTATCTATCTATCTATCTATCTATCTATCTATCTGTCTGTCTGTCTGTCTATACATCTATCATTCAATCAAATAATATTTTACTCTGATCTTAGAATAACTCATTCTCTTATATGTAGAGGATTGGGGAAGTCTTGCTAGGAGGGTTAGATTTTAGATTTAGATTTAACAATTTTTATCGCACACTTACTATATTCTAGGCACTGGACTATGTAAATATTTTGTAAATATCTCATTTGATTCTCACAATAACCTTAATAGGAAAAATGCTATTATTTTATACATTTTACAGAGAACAAAACTGAGGCAAACAGAGAGGTTCAGAAAATTTACTCAGAATCCCACAGCCAACAAATATCTGAGGCCAGACCCTAATTCAGGTTTTCCTGACACCAAGTCCAGGAATGTATCTGTTATACTACTTAACACTTTCCAAATATCTGCCAGGAGAATATTCAGAAAAGTCACTGAAAATAGGAAGATGTTTGGAAGAAAATCAAGCTAGATCCTGGGAAGAAAGAGACCATTGTACCAACTCTATTTTTCCCTTTTGGCTCTTGCCAAAAGCTTTTCACATCCATCATCCACTGCTCAGAACCTGTTGATATTCCTCTTCTATGCCTTTCTAAAAAAAGTATTCTGAAAAAGGGGAAAGAATCAGAAGTAGGGACAATTGAAAAAAAATCTCACTGTCAGATGTTAGAGGGATCAAAGGACCTAAAACCAACAAGAGTGCGAGAAGTTACTCATACTTACATCCTTAAGGAAACTGGAATTAGTGTTGTGGGCAGGGTAGTTGTTATAGTAAGAATAGCAGCAGCAACTCACATTTATATTGTCTTTTTAAGTTTGGAAAGAGATTTCACTGAAGTTATCTCATTTGATCCTTAAAATAATCATTGGGTGGGATACTACTATTATTCTCATCTATACAAATGAAGAAACTGAGGTTAAATGACTTGCTCAGAGTTACAGATCTACTTAATATTGAAGCTGGATTCAAATTTGAATCTTCCTGATACTAAGTCACAAGTTCTGTCTAGTGAGGAAAAATACTGGCAGCTTCATGGAGGTAGTCTCAGAAATAATCCATAAGTCAAGCAACAAGAATTGTTAAGAATTATGTAATATATACTACATTATATTGTGGTAACTAGATTCCAAAGCAAAATCAAATTCCTGCAATTAGATCTTTTTTTTTTCCATCAATGCTCCCTTAGCTTTATTATGATTTTCTTTCTTCAGCAGACACTGACCACTCCAATGTCCTTCTTTGTCACAGAAAGTCCTCAAATTCTTGTTTGCTTTCACACTAAGGCCCACTATTCACTTTCCAATGGTGATGGGGCAATACTATGGGATAATACATGCATCTTGAGGCCTCCTAAGAACTCCAGGGCAGAGCCATTTATCCTGTAGGGATACTGTTAAGATTTCAAACCTTTCCACCTACCCTGAAGCTAATCTCTGTCAGAAGTATTTCTATTCAGCACTTATTAACCAATTAGACTGTGACCTTGGGAGAATAGTCTTTTGGGATTTGTATCCCAACTTCTATAACATTACCTGGAATATAAGTGCTTAATGAATATTTGTATATCTAGAATTCATTCATTTTATATATATATATATATATATATATATATATATATATATATATATATATAAATGCATTCTTCTTTTGAGTTTTCCTGAGAGCAACACTTTGATTCTCACATCCTATTCCTTCTCTTCCAAGTGAGATATGGAAAAGGAGAAGTGTTTAAAAATAAAGAGAAATACATCTCTGAGTCACTGATTTGCAAAAGAGAATTATTGGGAATAAAGCATGTTGGAGGTTCATGAGAAGCTCCTGGAATATATTTTGTTTGTGGTTTGATGACATTTTCTCTTTATTTTCCTGTGTTAAAGTAGCAATATCAGATTTAAAAAATCTTTATTCCTTTCTCACAATACCTCATCTCTGACCCCATTAAACAATTTTCAAGGGGGCTCAAACCAGAAAAGCATGACTAACTCTTACAATTCACCTGGGCCCCTATGACAGGAGATGCTGACACAAGAGCTATGTGTAATTTTACTGAGCTTTTTTTCTTTTACTTAAAGAAGAAATTTCTATAAGTATACTAGATTCAATTTCTCAGGATCAATAAAACACTTTGAAATTGTGTATTATCTAAAGTACTAAGTACATGAACATAGGTAATTAAAAAACATAATCAGTTCTTGCTCAGTTTCTGGTACATACTATCCATTTGCCACAACCTTTTCATGATGATTCGCCAAATTTTTCCAATTTAAATTTAAGAGATTGTTTTAGTGAGGACAAATGATATTGCTACATATAATTGTTCATACAATGTTTATAGTACATTCAAATGTTAAACAAAAATTGTGCCATCAGGAAGTCAATTTGACTAATTACCAAGGTTATCTCTCCAGTAAAAACAAACAAACAAACAAAAAACACCTCTTGCATAAGAATCAAAAGATGTAGTTTCTAACTCTGGATTTATCACTTAACATCTAGTGGACCCTGAACAAATACCTTTATTTCTTTTGGCTTCATTTTCTTCACTTTTAAATATGTGTGGATTTGTGTATGCATGCATCCATGGATATGGGCACATATATACATATGTATGTGTATGGTGTGTGTGTGTGTGTGTCTCATAAGATGGCATGTAAAGCATGATTTGTAGTCACAAAGACTCAGTTTCAAATCCCATCTCAGGTACATTTTTAACAGCAAAAATATTTAAACAGATTTATGTAGGTAAAATTGCATGTGTAAGTTTAAAGTCTTTCTTCAAAATGAGTCAACAGTAGGATATGACACCCAAAAACACTAATGGAAATTAGGCTGTGTGAGAAAACTAAAAAAAAAAAAAATCATAATTATTCCAAGGAGAGAGGCAGTTATGGATGTGGTAAAAAATTGGCCTCTGATCCATGATATCCTGTTTTCAAATTCTATCTCTGACACACACTTCTTGTTTGACCCTGGGCAAATCACAAAAAGCCCAAAATTTCTCTTATTCATTTCTCTTAAACTATCACTTGCAGAGAAGGTGCTGAGCTACATTGTTGGAGGGAGTATTCTTCTCTGCTATTTTCTGTACCAATAAAACACAGTTCCTATCATCACTGACACAATCACCACTCCAATTACTACCACTATCTCTAGTTATGACAATGATAGTGACAATGATTACTACTAATAGTACTAATTGCCACCTTTAATAATACATAGCTTTAAGGTTTGCAAAGCATTTATAGACAAATAATGTGGTCCTCACACTATACTCCAAGGCAGGTATTATTACTATCCCCCACTTTACACTTAAGGATTCTGAATCATACAAAGGATAAGTGGCTTGTTCAAATTTACATATCTGTATCCAGATGAGGTCATTTTTGAGCTTAGGTTTTTAGGTTTTCCTTACTTCGGGTCCAGTGCTCTATTCACTATAGGGCACAAGAGTCATGCTCCTTCCCTTCTTCCTTCCTCCTCTTTCTATCTTCTACCTCCCACTTATCAAGAGTGGAGACTGATGAGTAGTATAGTTCTTCCATCCCCAAATGTAAAGCCTTTCCATTCTCGGAAGAACTAAAGGATCATGGGGAAAGGAATCTCCTCTGGAAGAGAGTTCAGCAACTTTCATAGAGTCAACCCAGGGACTTAAACTTGGCAGTGGTGAGCTGATTGTAAAGTGATACATTATGTTACCCTTAATTAAATCTTATTATAAGCAGTTGGACTCACGTCTTATTCACTGATCCATTTAAGGAATGATGTGTATAGAGATAACGTTATTTGTTGAACAAACCTGCTTTATCATTACTGGGACCTGATAAACATCATTCTGTTTCCCTTTCTCACCACCTGACTGCCCAATCCCTTATGCTGTTGCCTCATTGTTGTCTAGAAAAAGGCAGTGGGATTCTTGATCTTTTAAAACACCTTGTTTATTTGCTCTCTTGACTTCTATGTTTAATTTATAAAGACCATGGCTATTGACTGAATTCTGGGCCATTATCAGGCATCTTGACTTTGGTCTTGCCAGTGTACTCTGATGATTTTGGAGTAGAGGGCAAAGTTAAGGACTAAGCATATTGCTCAGCCTCACTTAAACTCAATTCACTTGCAAATCAAGACATTCACCTTCATAATTTCAGTGGTCTTCTTTGAGCTTTTCTCCAAAAAACAATGTTGATTTTTTTTTTATGCACTGAAGAAGTGTTCACTATAAACATGTAAACAATGTGCATGTATGTGTTGGGGGAGAATAAAATGGAATACATGAAACCAAGTGTTCTAGCCTTAACACTGAGCCTATATTGACCTTTTTCTGGTGACATAAAGTAGCTTCACGTCAAAAACAGTTGCTGACAGATGAATCTTCCAATTTAAAATCAAGTCGAAAACAGTTGTTGACAAATGAATTCTCCAACTTACTTAACAGAACAGAAAGATGAAATTTATATTCTTAATCATGAAAATTCAACATTCCATTCTGAATTAATATTTCTTTAATTGAAATATTTGTTCAATTATTCAAAAGAATAAAAAGTAGTGCTTCAAAATATGCAAAATGCCCAATTGAGAATTTGATTAATAACCCTGCTGAGACTTTGGGGGTTGGGGTCATTAAGATGTGTTTTCCCAACTCCAAGGCCATCAGTTTATTTGCTACTTCCCAAAACTACCTAAAATCTATCATCTATTAGGCCAAATAGTTAATCTTATAAGCATGCTTCATTTTATGTAGAACTAGCCACACTTTTATTTAAAATCTCTATCTACACCATAATATATTAACATCCCAAATGTTATAAATGTATTCAACTGAAATTCAAGATAATTTGTTTCATTTATATTTTCCTCTCTCTCTCTCTCTCTCTCTCTCTCTCTCTCTCTCTCTCTCTCTCCATGTGTGTGTGTGTGTGTGTGTGTGTGTGTGTGTGTGTGTATTTATGTATATATAGGATCAGCATGGATATAGAGCTGGGCTTAGTGTCAAAAAGTTCTGTGTTCAAAACTTGTCTCTAACACCAACTTTGTGAATTTGAGCAGATCATCTGACCCTTAAGTGGCTTAAAGGACTAGAATGTATCTACTAAATCACAAATGGATTGATAGTTATATTGGTATCAAGGATTCAAACACTAAGACTTTCTTATGTTTACAAAATCAGAGGTATCAGACTAACAAGCACCAATCATGAAACCATATTTTCATTAAGTAAGCCATCTTGGCATGGGAATTTAAAAATAGAGAGATTCAGGGAAAGTCAGTTTGCACATAATGGTATTACAGTATAGAATAAGTGCTGGTTGTGATATACAGACATGCTATATTTATTATGCAATTATATTTTACATGCCATAATCATAGCATAAAAAAAATACAGTGATGACTGTTAAAAAGTTACTAACTGAAGGTTCTTACCTTTTAATTACCTAGTTTTCCAATTGGGACAACACACTATTATTTCTTATAGAGTTGACACCATTCTGGAACCTACCTGATATTTATTATTAAGTAGAACTTAATTAAATCAGCAATCACCTATGCATTCTTATTTCATGCCTGAAACAGCTTTGGCATACTAAAACATGATTCAGTCCTGTAAAATTAACCCCCAAATTAATTTGAGACTACCTTATGTGGAATGGGTCTTAACTAAAGGGTTGAAGTTTCATTTTTTAAATCCAATTAGTGAAAAGCTCCCTAGATCATCACTTCTTTAATAACAACAAAATTTTTAATTCATTTCATTCTACCAAAGGTTCTTTCAGCCTCAATAGCTCTAGTGACAGCATAGCTCATATATTCTCTGCATGATTAAATTAAAAAAAAAAAAACACATCTCTGTGGACTGTCAGACAATAGACTACTTTTCATGAAATCCCATTTTAACAAAGCTCCTTATTTATTCAAAAATTACATTTCTCTTATACTCTTATTTTAGTGAGAATTTAAGGATAGCAATTTGATCCTTTGCTTTTAAATAATGTTATATTTACATTGTTTATATATTTCCCCCCTTTTTTGTGGTCTGTAGAGAGTGTTTATAACCCAATAAAGGAGTACTCATAAAAATGAAAAGAATAAAACATTTCAATATAATTATCTAATATTTTTGGTTTCTGAGTAATCAGTTTATAAGCTTTTATGCAGGCAATGATGTCTAATAAAGGTTGAGTCTTCTGAGTCTTCAAAGAAATAATTGACTGACACTGAGCTCAGGGAAAATTCAGCTAAGGGGTAAAGAAATAATACAAAATGCTTTCTGGGTATGGTATATACTAAGTTTGGCATAGCAACAAAGGGCTATACATGGAAGTTGCAGTTGTTTAAGGAAGGAGTTGTTCAACTCCCAGAGTCCCTAAATTTCTCCCTAGAAGATTAGACAAACAGGGAGATAAGAAAAGGAAAGTGCCATTGTAATGGGAGATTTCCATTGGTGATTAAAGATGTCTGTCTTTTATCTTATCTGGAAGATCATAAACAAAATTTGGAGAAGCTGTTGATAGTTTGTCCTTTGTTCTCAGAAAAGACCAATGACATCAGGAAGGTGATGTCATGACTTATAAATGAATTGGATTTAAGTGAGGGTCTACAATTTTATTTTCTGTTCTGTTGCTATCTGGGTCCAATGACAAGATATAGATCAGGTTGATTGAACATGACCCCTGACATAATGAGAGACCTTGGCATTTTTAAGGTCTTTCCCAGGTGTAGATTTGTCTGAGGCAGCTCCTATTCAGTGAATAAAGTTAGGTAAGAAATGAGGCAAATAACAGCCTCTCTTAACTAGTCAAAAAAAAAAAAAAGATTCTGAGAGAAAACCCTCAGGATTTCTGGCCAAAATAGAAACAATTGTTTTTCATACTGATCCTGAGTCATCAGAACTCAAATAATGACCAAGTAAGGCTTGAACTTATTACTGATAATTACTAAGAGCCAGAAGGACTTGGGTTTAAGGCATGATCCTTTAAAAATTTTAAGTTCTCTCTCTGTCAGTGTGTGTGTGTGTGTGTTTGTGTATGTATGTGTGCCTGTATGTGTGTCTCTACATACGAAATCATATATATCCTTACCTGCAGGTGTTCTGTCTAAAATAATATATATTTTTATTGCTTAAACCTCACAAAATATTTTGGGATTAACAGCTAGTTTGTCTTTCTTTTTTTTGCATGAAGCAATTAGGGTTAAATGACTTGCCCAGAGTCACATAGCTTAGTCTTAATCATTCTTTGCCTCATTTCTTACTTAGCCTTAATCACTGAATAGATGGTTGTTTGTGCTTCAGTACAGGAAAGTGCTTTATTTTCCATGTTTGTGTCTTGAGGCAAAGTACCATTTATCTTATCTTAGGAATAGAGGAGGAAGAGGCATGGGAGTCCAGAAAGATTTGGGCAGTCTAAAAAGAATTTAGCATGAATGTGATTTTTTTTCTTCTCCTTAACAAAGAGTCAGTTTGTAAGATTATATTTGGAATAAGCATTTGAATTTAAGTAGATACAAAATGAGAAGTGAAATCAACACGGGCATGATACTTTAAAAAGAGGAGCAGATTTGGGGGCAGAATCTTGGCTGTTTCAATTACAATTTGTCTGAACTGGATAAATCATAATCTTTCTGACTCTGTTTATTTATCTATAAAATATGAGGACTGGATTGAATTGTATCAAAGCTCCTTTTGACCAAATCTCATATTTCTGTAGCTCAAGGCACTTCACTATGCCCTTCTTTGGACACTCTCTAGGCTATTAGTATCCTATAATGCCCAGCACTGAACTTAATACAGCAGACAAGGGGGGGCATAAACAAGTTTTCTCACTTCCTTATAACTGGAAGCTATTCCCTTTATAATTCCCCACAAAAATCCATTAGCATTGCTATCTACCACAAAATACTACTGAATCATAGTGAGTTTTCAATGCAATAAAACACCACCTTCTTTTCAAAACAGATGCTATTTATCCATGCTTCCCCCCCCCATTTTATTTTTGTGGAGTTGACTTTTTGAATTCATGTACAAACCTTTATATTTACTGCTATTATATTACATCTTAAGTAAGATTAATAATATTATTGTAGGCTAACACAACTCAGCAATGCACTTGCATTGTGGTTGATTAGAAGCAAAATTGCCTTTATCAATTTTATATTGACATAAGAAACCATAGTATAAATGCTAATCTTCCTCCTCCTCCCTCTTCTCTACCTTCTTTTCTTTCTCCTCTTCTTCACTAAAAGGAAAGGATTAGTGTCAGATAACAAATTTTACCTAGGTATCTTTTTAAAAAAGAAATTTGCACAGTGTGCATTTGATCATTCTGGAAATCTATTTGGAATCACTGAAAAGTGATGTTTTCAATTCATTTGACCCACAATTAGTACTGCTAGGAATACACTACAAGAAAGTCATTGACAAAAAGAAGGAATCAAAAAGATATTCTCAGTGTGTCTCTCTGTCTCCCTCTGTCTCTGTCTCTTTCTGCATGTCTTTCTCTCTCTCTGTCTTATCTCTCCCTCTGTGTCTCTCTCACCCTGTCTCTTGCCTCTGTTTCTGTCTTCCTCTCTTCTTTCTTCTTTATTTTCTTTTTAATTTACATGTTACATATTCTATAAAATGCATATATGCCACTTGTATGCATGTATATATGAAAACATATATAGTTTATATAAACCTGTGGACTAAAAGATTTTAGCAGAACTATTTGGGAATAGTACTTGAACTTGAAACAAAGTAGCTATAAATTGATTGGTGAGTGATTAACAAATTTTAGAATATTTATGTAATGGAATAGTATTGTGCAGTTAATACCAATGAAGGTGATGAATACAGAAAAGCTTTGGAAAACATATTAAAAGCATAAAAAGTGAAGTAAACAGTGATGGATACAATATAACAATGCCCTGAAGCAATCTAAGAGAAAGGAACCACAATTACAAATTAATTGTATTAGTATTAGGCTGGAGTTAGCTTCAAAGAAATACCATGAAAATAATCTCCAATATAATCCTTTATGAAGGAGGAGGGGTGCCTAGGGGTGTATAACAATATAGTATTATATTGCATTTTTTTCTTTATTAAGAGGTTTCTTTTTTTTTTTCTTCTAATTTTCAAAGCTATTATTAAGCATAACTATCAGGGGACAGGAAGGAATAAGAGTAATTTAAGTGATGTGAAAGCAGCAAATGTGTAAATACAATCAATTTTTA
>JAJPUD010016433.1:0-34109 GCA_023553655.1 Myrmecobius fasciatus
GTGTCTCTCTTTCTGTCTCTCTATTTCTCTGTCTCTGTCTCTCTCTCTTTCTTTGCCTCTCTCCACAAGAAATCGTTGATAATTTTGGAGAGAAAAACTTTATAGTCAAGTAGGGTAGAGGTTGGAAATCAGACTGCAAGCTGTGAATAGGAGAGTGTGGGAGTAAAGGCAGCCAATATGGATGGCTTTTTCTAGTTCTGACTGAGAATCAGAGAAGAGACATAGAATGGAACTTGAGATAAAAGGATTAAGTGAATTATTTTTAAGATCTGAACATGTTTGTAGACAGCAGAAAAGGAACCAGCAGATAAAGAAAGATTGAAATTGACACAGCAAGAGAGGATGCTAGAAGGGACAAGTTCCTGGAGGAGATGGGAAGGAAAGTTGACATCAAGGGCACAAGTAGATTGGTTTTGACAAGGAGAAGGAACTACTCTTCTTTATAAACTGCAACAAAGAGAAAATATTGAAGGGATTTGAGAAATAGAATTGGAAAGGAGGGCCCTCGTGTATCACATCTATTTTGTTTCTTTGAAGAAGGTGCTTTACTGGATAGGTGAAGTGGATAAAGCCCTGGGGTCAGGAGGACCTGAGTTCAAATTTGACCTCAAATTTTGATACTTACTCTGTGATCCTGGGCAAATCACTTACTCCTGATTGCCTCACCAAAAAATAGGTGTGTTATGATGTTCTTTTAACACCATTTAAAAATATTTTATTTTATATATATTTTATTTTAATAATATCTTTACTTATAAACTTATCCCACCTCTACCCAGAGAGAATTTTAAAAAAATTTTTTTAGGTAAAGTCTTCCTTTGGAAGAAGGCAAGGAAGGAGATTGATAGCTTAAGGAGAAAAATCAAAAAATCATAAATCGAGAGTTGACCTTAAAGGTTAGCACAATCCTCTCATGCTACAAATGAGGAAACTGAGGACAGGAGGGGTAAATCACTGTTCTGAGGTTCCAATGGACTTTGATGTATTTGGATGAGAGAGAAGCTGATGACTTTGCTCAGTTCTGCCTCACTAAAATTTAACTCCCTCTAAAGTCCAGAAATCACCTTCTGATGTCATTGGTGCTCTTTGAGAATAGATGAACAAAAACAATGTTCTAGAGGTATAAGTGTCAGATGTGAGATTCAAACCTAGTTCTTCTGATGTTAAAGTCAATGCTCTTAAAAGAAATAAAAATAGAAGCCTCAGATGAGGACCCTTTTTTCTAATTCTATTAGTTGAAATCAATCAGGGACAATTAAAAGAATTACTCTTTATCAGCTAGGGGCCCAGCTGGGCTTAGAAAACACAATTTTATAGTCGACCTAATCTGCATGATTATATAGACTTCTTTCAGTGGCATTCAGGAGAATGTGAGTAGGAGGTGGTGGGGACATCCCAGGGTTTGTGTCTGGAAAGTTATGAGTAGCAGAAGATGCAGAAGCAAGGGATTTTTGGAGTAGAGAACAGTATAAAATTGACCCAATTAATTATAAGATCATTATTAAGAACAGAGGGAAAATGAGACCAGGGTCCTGATGAGCTGGAAAAGAAGGAAGGCTGGTATGACTGAAGGAAACATGGATTTAGGTTAATAAAATAGAAGGAAGAGATAAAATGATAGAAGGATGATCTGAGCAGAATTTCAGATGATGAATAGTTATGGGTAATGGTGAGATCATGGGTTTGAGCATTCCTGTAAGTGACAAGTTGCAGGAAGGTATGGATCATGGGAGCTGAGAAGTAGATAAATTGGGAAGCCACAGTGTTTCAGGAAATTTCAAAACAAATATTGATAATAGAAAGGGAGGGCAGGGCAAAAATGATTGATGGGTATGAGAAGGCAGGGGATTCAGAATAGGAAAAAGAGAGAATTTTCTTGCTGAAGGATGGTGGATGTTCATCTCCTTTTCAGGAAGCAATACAACTTCTGCTCCAAGGTCCCACTTAGATGTTGATCTGATAGCTCCTCTCACCTGTGGCTCCAAGACTCTGTAGCATGAGTCACAGTCACACCTCAGTAAAACCATCTTGGCAGATGGACTAAAATAGATTGAGGATAACCAAAAGGCCCCAAACCTGTCAGTGAGTTAGGGGGATGTTTACCCCCAGTATGTGAAGACTTCCCTAGTGAAATGGGTAAATGAGAACAATTTGTTCCACCAGCTGTGAAGGCACCTGAAGCAGATGCTATGGAGTTCTTAGGGCATCAAAGAAGCCAAGGTCATCCACTGCATCCCAGACCAGTGCCAGTCATCTTGACTCCTGTCTTGCCTCTGGACCTTGATAACTGAAAGAAACAATAATGACTTGGTGCAAATTCTGCTCACTTAAATCCAAGGCACAGCCTAATCAAGACACTTGTGATGTCATGGTATTCTTCAAAAAATGTAAAAGGAACAACACCACCAAAGAAATGGAGAAGGGTATTGGGGATGGAAGCTGAGCCCCTGAGTCTATGGTAATGAAAGCCCTGGTGTTGATTTTGGTTGATTTTCTCATTCTTCCCAATGGCAGCTGTTCCTCAACCTTTTGCTCAGAGGTTGACTTGATTTTCTGTCCTTAGATAAATCTTTTAAGTCTCTCTGGAGTAATCAGACAGCTGTAAAATGATAGAGCTGGATTAGATGACTTCTATGGTCTCTTTCAACATTTACTCCTATGACTGATAGCGATGCTCATTCATTTACTCATTCATTCAATAAATATTTATAGAATGTTTTGTGAACAATTGCAAAGAGAAATGGTCTGGGAATTTGAAAACCTGAAGGGGAAAATAAAACCAGCAACTAAGGTGGACTGGAGGTAAAATTATTGTTATTGAGAAAGGGGTGATAATCTGCTGTCCTTTGGCTGGGAAATTCTCTCCTTTTCCTCACCTGAGCCCCTATGGTACAGAGTTAGAGACCAACAAGGCAAAAAAACAAAAACAAAAACAAAACAAAACAAAAAACCCAAAAATAGAAACAAAAAAAACCCCAAACTTGTTCACTGGCTACAATTTGTCATCTTCTCATTCCCATCCACTTCAGCCCTATCCCTATTGAGCCTCTATCCAGCTCCTTCTTCCCCTTCTATTATTCCCTTGTTTTTCCTGGAATTCTCTTTTTCTGGTAGCAACAACTCATCTTCTGTAATTCTTTCCATCTTTTCTCTAGTACTCAGATTTCTCTTCTTTAAAAAGAGAGGAACTGATCTAGAACAGTGATTCATGGTGTCATGAATCACTGCAGTAGACACAGTGCCTGGCTTCTTAAACTGTAGTTCATAATCCCATATGGGGTTTTATAACTGAATGAGGGAGGTGCAAAATTATGATTTATTATCTGTAAACGATTGGTTTGTATACTTACTTTATATATCTATATACCTGGGGTCATGTAAAAATTTCCCTGGTGAAAAAGAATTGTGAGTCAAAAAAGTTTAAGAAGTACTGATCTAGTGAAGCCTATGGACCCCTTTGCAGAACATTTTTAAATGTACAAAATAAAATATATAGGATTACAAAGGAAACCAATCATTGAAAGAAAGATGAAGTTTTCCTCCCATCTAAATTCACAGATTTTGAAATCTATCCATCAATCCTAGATTGAAATGTTCTGGATTAGATGGTTTCTTTGACCTCTGACAGTCCATAGACTGTCAGTCCAGATTCTAATATTTATAGGGGGATATAAATAGGACATCTCATATTTTTATGCAAATTATGGTCTAGTAGAATATTTACTAAGATATCCATAATAGGCAGAGCTACAATTAGGAATTCTGGGACTTGGAGCAAATTCTGTTGTGTTTGGCAGAAGGGATGGATAACAGAAAAAGACATCTGGAGACATATTATAAGAATTGAGTGACTGGGAGGCCAGAGTGGAGAATGGCAAGACAAGGACTGAATTTATTTCAGGGTGGGTCAGAGAGGGCATCACTCCTGTGAGCCTGGAGCCAGGAAGATCTGAATTCAAGTCTGGTCATATATTTCCTAGCTGCATGACCCTGTCCAAGTCACTTAACCCTATTTGCCTCAGTTTCCTCATCTGTAAAATGAGCTGGATAGGAAATAACAAATCACTTTAGTATCTTTGCCAAGAAATTCCAAAATGGATCACAATGAGTTGAACATGACTGAAAAAGACTAAACAACAACAGGACTGGGGAAGTGGGCAGGAGAGTGACCTGGAGAGTCAGAGAGGAGAATAACGAGGATTTGGAAAGGATGAAATGAACTTTAAAGGAGCCAATGTCTTCCGAATGGTGGCAAAGGAAGGAACTGAAAGTTGTAGTAAAGAGTGTCAGGGAGAAGGAAAGTTGGAGATATTGACCTTGGAGAAGGTGATTAGAGACATGTTATTTTCAGGAGAAAACTAGGTTTTAGTGACCAGCAGAAAAGAGAGAAATGTGAGAGAGCACATGGTCATGAGCTGTATGTACTCTGGCTCTGGGATCAAAAGAGCTGGGTTGGAATCGTGGCTTCCTAATGTAAAACCTGTGTGATGCTGTCCAAGTCACTTTAATTCTCTGAGGCTCATTTTCCTTACCTATAAAATGATGGGATGATACCAATCTAAGAGACTTCCAGCTCTAAACTTATATCCAAATCTAAGTGTCTGACATGTAGGAAGGGAGGAAACAAGCATTTATTAAGTGCTTGTTGTATGTAGGCACTGTGCTAAGAGATCTAGGATGAAGGGGACTTTGGTAATAGTGGAACCAAGGGTTTCTGAGGGAAGGAAGACAGAGAGCCATAAGGTTTGGGGAGGACTAGGACTGAGTTTACTTTAGAGCAGTGTGTACAAGGGTTTTGTGGTGGGGGTCTCAGCCTGTAGACACTTCAACGGATCTTCTGGGAGAGGAGTGTCATAATAACTATCTTTTATATGGTGCTTTAAGTTTAAAAACTATTTTTACCAATATTTCCTTTGATCCTCAGAATTACTCTGGGAAGGTAAATGCTATTATTAGAACCATTTTACAGATTAGGAAACTGAGGTAGGTGGGGGTTTACATGATAGCTAACAAATGTTGAACTCAGGTTTTCCTGACTTCAGGGCTGGCACTCACTCTATCCACTTGTATCATCTATCTGCCCCAACCTAGGTGTCTTAAAAAAAAAAATTAGTATTTTTTATGACTTAGTTCTCTTGAACAGTGTTCTGGCCATGGAGACTGGTAACCGGGGGGCAAAACAAACAATCAGGCTAGATAGTTGGACAGTGTTCTGAGAGGGGTAAGGAACAGGGAGGTAGAGGGAAAAATACCAGTATTTAGGGCAGAATCCTGGCTTCCCTGTGGTAGTTTCTTTTCTGAAGACAGGATTCCTTTAAATATTGAGCTCCCTTCTTACATTTAAAATATTTTTCTAAAAAATCACAAGACCATAATTATTGTTTAAAATGCCACAAGCCTTTTAAAAAATGATATAAATTGTCAAATGAAGAAAAATTGTGACTGATAGTTTTATTCATTCATTCTGTGAATATGTCAGCAAAGTAGTCACAGAATGATTCAGAAGATTTAGACAATTGCAAACCAGACTATTCATCTCATCTTTTCACATTTGTTTTCCATATCTTATGTATTACAATCGGGAAAAGGATCTGAGAGTCACTTCCTTTAAAAAAAAAAATTGATTATCTCAGTGTATGGTTAGGGTTGTGAACTCCAAATTATTCATGTGCCAAAGGAATGTATTTAATAATATAACAAAAACCATTCCTTTTAGCTGCCATGTCCTCTTCTGATGGCTTTCTGTATTTTAAAAATGTATTTGTTGCTATTTATTTATTATCCACTGTCCTGCTATAGACATGGTACAGTCAGTGTCCCATTATTGCTGTAGTTCTGCCTCCACTTCATCTAATGATAATTTCCCAACATTTACAAAATTCTTTATGCTTTTAATTTTTTAAGATGTTACAATATTCTTTATTTTTATATTACACAATTTGTTCAACCATCTCTTGGTGGTTGGATAGGGCTGAGTTTTTTTTTTTTTTCTTTTTTTTGGCTATCACAGAGCTGTTCTAAATATTTTTGTCCAGATGAATTATCTTTTCCTATTTTATTTAACATCCTTGGGGAATAGTTCTAGTACAGAAGATATCTGGGTCAAAAGTCTATGAGAAAATTTTTTTTTCTAAATTTTTTCCCCAGTTACATGTAAAAGCATCATTTTTTTTTAGATTATACATGTAGATTCATTTTTAAAAATATATTTCCTTATAAATCATGTTGGGAGAGAAAAATCAGAACAAGAGAAAAATCATGAGAAGAAAAAAAACGGAAGAAAAAAAAAGTGAACATAACAAATATTGATTTACATTTAGTCTCCATAGTTCTCTCCTTGAATGTGGATAGTATTTTCCATCCAAAGTTTAATGGAATTGCCTTGGATCATTGAAAAGCTAAGAAGAACTTAGTCATTGGTAATCATTGCACAAATCTTGCGATTGTTGGGTACAATGTTTTTCTGGGTCTGTTTGTTTCACTCAGGATCAGTTCATGTAAACTTTTTCAGACCTTTCTAAAATCATTCTGTTCATCAATTTTTTATAGAAAAATAATATTCCATTACTTTCTTATACCTTGTATTCAGCCATTCCTCAACTGGCAGGATTGATTCATGTTTCAATTCTTTGCCACCACAAAAAAGAACTGCTACAAACATTTTTGCACATGTGGGTCTTTTCCCTCCTTTATGATCTCTTTGGGATACAAGCCCAGTAGCAGCACTGCTGGGTCAAAGGGTATGCACAGTTTTATAGCCCTTTGGGCACAGTTTCAAATTGCTCTCCATCATGGTCCAGAAGTGGTCTTTTCACAATTCCACCAATAATGCATTAATGACCCAATTTTCCCATATCCCCTCCAACACTTATCATTATCTTTTCCTGTCATTTTAGACAATCTGAAAGGTGTGAGGTGGTATTTCAGTTTTAATTTGCCTTTCTCTAATCAATAGGGATTTAGAGCTTTTTTTCATATGACTATGGATGGCTTTATTTTCTTCATCTGAAAGTTGTTCATATTCTTTGATCATTTATCAATTGGAAAATGACTTTTATTGTTATAAATTTGACTCTGTTTTTTAATATATTTTAGAAATAAAACCTATATCAGAAATACTGGCTATAAAATTTTTTCCTGAGTTTTGTTTCCTTCTAATTTTGGCTGCATTGATTTTGTTTGTGCAAGAAGTTTTTAATTTGATGTAATCAAAGTTGTCCATTTTGCATTTCATAATATTCTCTACTTCTTTGGCCATAAATTCCTCCCTTTTTCACAGATCATGGGTAAAATATATCTTGCTTTCCTAATTTGCTTATATTATCACCCTTTATTCTTAAATCATATACTCATTTTGACCTTATATTGGTATGGGGTGTAAGATGTAGATCTATGCCGAGTTTCTGACATTATTTTCTAGTTTTCCCAGCAATAATGAGTTCTTATTTCAGAAGCTGGAGTTTGGGGGTTTATCAAACAGTAGATTACTATAGCAATTGATTATTGTGTCATGTGTAGCTAACTAATTCCACTGATCCACTGCTCTATTTCTTAGCCAGTACCATGTGGTTTTGATGACTGCTGCTTTATAATAGAGTTTTAGGTCTGGTACTGCTAGGCTACCAACCTTTGCATTTTTTTTTCTCATTAATTCCCTTGATATTTTTAACTTTTTGTTCTTCCAGATGAATTTTACTATTTTTTCTTGCTCTATAAAATACTTTTTTGGCCATTTGATTGGTATGGCACTGAACAAGTAAACTTATATAGAATTGTCAATTTTATTATATTAGCTCAGCCTACCCATGAGCAATTGATATTTTTCCAATTGTTTAGATCTGACTTTATTTGTGTGAAAAGTGTTTTGTAATTGTGTTCATGTATTTCCTGAATTTGTCTTAGCAGATAGATACACAAATATTTTATTTTATCTACAATTATTGTACTTCTTGCTGTTGGGCTTCGTTTGTAACATATTGACATGTTGATGTTTTATGTGGGTTTATTTTATATCCTGCAACTTTGCTAAAGCTGTTGTTTCAAATAGATTTTTGGATGATTCTCTAGGATTTTTCTAAGTATGCCATCATATCATTTGCAAAGAGTAATAGTTTTAGATCCTTGTTGCCTACTCTAATTCTTTTAACTTCTTTTTCTTTTATTATTGTTAAAGTCAACGTTTTTAGTACAATATTGAATAATAGTGATGATAATGGGCATCTTTGTTTCACTCCTGATCTTATTGGGATTGCATATTGCTTCTCCCCATTGCAAATAATACTTACTGATGGTTTTAGAGAGATGCTACTTATCATTTTAAGGAAAACTCTTTATTCCTCTGCTCCCTAGTATTTTTAATAGGAATAGGTGCTGTCTTTTTTCTGCATCTATTGAGATTATCATATGATTTGTTAGTTTTGTTATTGATATGATAGTTTTTCTTATGTTGAACCAGCCCTGCATTTCTAGTATAAATCCTACTTGGTCATAGTGTATTATCTTACTGATAAGTTGTTGCAATCTCTTTAGTAATACTTTATTTAAAATTTTTTGCAACAATATTCATTAGAATATTGCTTTCTTCCTCTGTTTTGCTCTTCCTGGTTTAAGTAATAGCACCATATTTGTGTCATAGAAGGAATTTGGTAGGACCTATTTTTTGCCTATTTTTCCAAATAATTTTACATAGCAATGGAATTAATTGTTCTTTAAATGTTTGGTAAAATTTACTTGTAAATCCATCTGGCCCTGGAGGTTTTTTTAAGGAAGTTCATTGATAGCTTGTCCAATTTTTTTTTCTCTACTATTTCTCTACTGTTAATCTGTACAATTTATATTTTTGTAAATATTCATCCATTTCAATTAGATTGTCAGATTTGTTGACATACAATTGGGCAAAATAGATCCTAATTATTGCTTTACTTTCTTCTTCATTGGTGGTAAGTTCATTGTTTTAATTTGTTTTATTTCCTTTTTCTAATCAAATAAACCAAAAGTTTATTTACTTCATTGGTTTTTTTTTTCCATGAACTTAGCAGTTTTATAATACTGTATATTGTCATTCATCAACTCACAATTGCACAAACATAAGCAAACATTTCTCAACAATTCCATCCCTGAGGCTGAATTTTATCACTTTGTACTATTTATCAATTTTTTTTCCCTGAGGCAATTGAGGTTAAGTGACTTGGCAAGGGTCACACAGCTAGGAAGTGTTAAGTGTCTGAGATCAGATTTGAACTCAGATCCTCCTGACTTCAGGGCTGGTACTGTATCCACCACACCAACTCGCTGCCCCCTATTTGTCAATTTGATGGTTATAAAGGTAGTGCCTCAAAATAATTTAAATTTGAATTTATCTGATTAGAGTTTGGGCATTTTTCAAGTGATTACTGACAGTTTACTAAAGTATACACTTTAATGAGAAAAAGTTTCTTTTTGTCCCCTCCTTTGGCAAAAGTAGGTTTATTTAGGAGAAAAGGTTACAGACAAAAAGAAGAGCTACAATAGACACCAGGAATGTTAAATATAAAACAGAGTTGTTGAGAGAGCATAAAAAGGGGATTTAAAAATTAATAGAAATAATAAGTTCCTTAGTGGAATTCATAATTACTCAAGAGAAAGGTAAAACTCCATGAGGTTGGGGCATGCCCTTAGCTGGCAAACTAAATCATTATTATTATTATTATTTAAAATTTCATTTATTTATTTTTAATTTTAAAAAATTGTAGCTTATTTTCAAAACATATGCATATAATTTTCAACATTCACCCTTGAAAAATCTTGTGTTCCAATTTTTTTTTCCCTTCCTTTCCCTCCCATCCCTTCTCCTAGATGGCAAGTAATCCAATATATGTTAAACATGTGCAATTCTTCTGTGCATATTTCCACAATTATCAAGGTACACAAGAAAAATCAGATAAAAAAATGAAAAAGAAAACAAATGCAAGCAAAAACAATAAAAAAGGTGGAAAGACACTCAGTCCCGACAGCCCTCTCTCTGGGTGCAGAAAAGGCTCTCTCCATCACAAGACCATTGGAACTGTAGGCTAAATCCTAAAAGGGATTTAGCACCCTAAAAAAGAAGTGGGGTTTGAGAGAGGAGAGAGAGCATAATGGGGTTAGGAGGGACACCACGTGAATGGTGGGAGAGGGAGGGGGAAGTAAGGGGAAAGAGCCCATGAGACAAAAGTGTCATGGTGGACTGACCCAAGGAGGCCCAATGAAGTCCCGGCCAGAAGCAGATTTATTGGGGAAATTTTGCCTCAGGGACTTGACATAACTTGGATTTCTGACTGGATTACTTCCATGGGGGTGGGACCTCGGAGCCAAACTGATCTTGATTATCAGAGCCTTATTCCTGTCTGCTCCAGGGAAGAATTTTATCAATGCTCCAGTTTCTTTCTGCTAACCACATTCACCATTCAGGACCTCAATCATTTCCCAGCTCTTTTAATTTCTTAAAGAAATCTTTTGAAAAGTGGGTTGGGATCCCCAAACAGAAGGGGGTCTAACAGACCAACACTGAAATTTTAGGGGTCTAATCCTGGGACACTTGGTAAGTAGTGTCCAGAAACAGGGAGTGAAATACAGTGGTCTATGGGGTTGCAGTTGTGACAGAGATGTCTGGTGACACTTCAGAGGTACCTTGGTTACCAGGGCACAATAGCAGACATTAGCACAAGATCATTCTGCACCTTCCTGGGAGCCCATTCAGACACCGGGTAGCATTTTGCTGGGGTCCATTCACTCCAACAGTTTCCCTCCAAACAAATGGGGCCCAAAGGCCTTTGGGTTATGGGGTGATGATCTCATTTTTTGAAACTACTTTCTCCTGGGAATGAGGGTACAGTTGAGTTATCCTACAGGGTCCCAATTTGGAGGGATGTTGAGGTGGAGAGGTGGGCTAGGAGATTGAAGTGTGTTATTCAGTGAATTCTGAATCAGATCCCTGGAGCTGGTCAACACAGCCTAATGACAGTTTCGATTCTCATGGATTTATTTTGTTACCAAGCCACATGAATTACCTTGGGAGAGCTGGAATGGATGGATGGGTAGTATTACAACATGGTCATAGTTTTCAAGCCCAGGTCAGCAGTTTTAAGACTTTCCCCAGGATATGCATATTCCTTTCACTTTCTGCCATCAAGCCCAATAAAATCTTGGGCATTCAATTTACCTTCATATTTGTTAAGTGTTTACTGCAGGCAGAAAAAGTGTTGGAAGCAAAAGAAAATGTCATCTTGCCCTAAGATAAAACTGCAGCTCTTCCTGGAAGCTTTGATTATACTGCATCAGAGAGAAATAGAATTTCATTAAAAATGACAAAGGGATCCAGAGACATCCATATGAAGACAGATTTTTAAAGTTTCAGAATTCTATATTGGAAAGATAAAAAGTTGAAGTAATGAAATCATCACAATCACAAAAGGTACAAGATGAACCCAGGGCTTCTATTAAGCAAATTCCAAAATTCTAGAAGGAGGTATTCCATGAGCTGAAGAGGAATAAATTTGGGACTAATAAAATTTTTTAGGATTAAAAAAAGCAAAATTTCATGTTCTTAAAAAGTAATATCCAAATCTGTGATTTTGAGGATAACTGCAATGATGCAAAACTCAATGCCTTCCCATTCTATGGCTTCCTGTACATCTTCCTATGTTTGACTTAGAAGATACATCCAATTTGCTAGTCGCCTTCCTCATTTTCTCTTGACATTCCAAGTATATCAGTAGAGTACATGGACTTTCTATAGATATTTTCTCCCTTCATACATTCTTTCAATAATTCTTTTGAGTTGCTTATAACATTTTATAGCTTGCTCACACTTATCTTCCCATTATCTCTTAGGGGAAATTAATTTTAAACAGAAGATTAGCTTTTTAAGGCTGGCAGCTGTACAATAGTGCCCAAATATTGGTTTGTTTTTTTTTTTAAACGTCTTTGTTTTAGAAGTTTGGAGTTATTAAAGAAACTTTACGATTTCCTAAAGGAATGGAATCAAGAAATGATAGACTCTCAGACCTGTGGAGATGGAATAAATTTATGTCCAAAGAAGATCTGGAACTCTTAATTGAACACCAGATAGATAATTTTGATTATATTAAGTTAAAAAGTTTCTGTACAAACAAAACTAATGCA
Source organism: Myrmecobius fasciatus (assembly GCA_023553655.1). Classification (NCBI taxonomy): domain Eukaryota; kingdom Metazoa; phylum Chordata; class Mammalia; order Dasyuromorphia; family Myrmecobiidae; genus Myrmecobius; species Myrmecobius fasciatus. Next base: position 12,142 of record JAJPUD010016433.1, read on the forward strand.
GACAAGTTTAGGAGGGAAGCATCAAATTGGGAAATCATCTTTACATTTAAGGGTTCTGATAAAGGTCTCATCTCTAAGATATATAGAGAATTATCTCATATTTATAAGAATTCAAGTCATTCTCCAATTGATAAATGGTCAAAGGATATGAACAGACAATTTTCAGATGATGAAATTAAAACTATTTCTAGTCACATGAAAAAGTGCTCCAAATCACTATTGATCAGAGAAATGCAAATTAAGACAACTCTGAGGTACCACTACACACCTGTCAGATTGGCTAAAATGACAGGAAAAGATAACGATGAATGTTGGAGGGGATGTGGGAAAACTGGGACACTGATGCATTGTTGGTGGAACTGTGAACAAATCCAACCATTCTGGAGAGCACTTTGGAACTATGCTCAAAAAGCTATCAAACTGTGCATACCCTTTGACCCAGCAGTGTTTCTATTGGGCCTATATCCCAAAGAGATCTTAGAGGAGGGAAAGGGACCCACATGTGCAAGAATGTTTGTGGCAGCCTTTTTTGTAGTGGCAAGAAACTGGAAACTGAAGGGATGCCCATCAATTGGAGAGTGGCTGAATAAATTATGATATATGAATGTTATGGAATATTATTGCTCTGTAAGAAATGACCAGCAGGACGATTTCAGAGAGGCCTGGAGGGACTTGCATGAACTGATGCTGAGTGAAATGAACAGAACCAGGAGATCATTATACACGGCAACAACAGTACTATATGACGATCAATTCTGATGGACATGGCTCTCTTCAACAATGAAATGTTTCAAACCACCTCCAATTGTTCACTGAAGAAAGCCATATACACCCAGAGAGAGGGATGTGAAATGTAGACCACAACATAACATTTTCATGTTCTCTATTGAGGTTTGCTTGCATTGTATTTCCTTTATCGGATTATTCTTTCTTGTAGATAAGATTTCTCCTGCACCAAAAATGATGCAATAACTATACATATATTCGATTTCTTAAGTATTCTAACATAATTATCATGTAGTGGATATCCTGCCATCTTGGGGAGGGGTGGGGAGTAGGGGGGAAAAATTTGTAACAGAAAACTTTGTAAGGGTTAATGTTTAGGAATTTGCCATACATATGTTTAGCAAATAAAAAGTATTAATAAAAAAAATGATAGAAATTGAAAACAAAACATGGATGATTAGATCCTATCAGGCTGAAGGAAATAATATTTTGGAGCTTTCTAACTTGCTGGGACAAAGTCAAAAGTGACAATTGTCTGGCTGATGCTTGTTGTCAACATGACCTTGGCTGGCCCAGTCAGTTTATCTTGCTGTTCCCAGTCCCTCACAGGTAAAAACAAGGAGGTTAGGTCAGGTGGCCGTCCAAAAGTTCCTCCACCTCCAGGAGGTTTAAAGAAGGCATTTTGACTGTAAGCTCCTCGAGAGCAAGGCCTCATGGCCCCAAGCAATATCTATGGTTCAGTGGAGGTGTGTCATAAAGATAGAAATAGTTCAATTAATTTAGAAGTATTCAAGTGCTTTCTAGGTGCTAGGCAACGGGCTAGAGGAGAGATACAATAAATGAAACAAGCTCTATTCTGGGCTCAGAACAGCTGTTTCAGTTGGAAGGGAGCAGCATGTGTGAAAAGCAGAAAGGCCATCCCAGCTACATCACCAATTGAAAGACGGGACTCGTAGCCAGAGCCATCCAGGACTTCAAAGAATTTACCCAGTGGTTGACAGAAGACTTTCATCCTTGAGATGAACTGTACCTTTGTTCCAAATGAGGGGGGAGAGACATTAAGGGTCATTGGAGTTTGGATGAAGAAGGAATCTTGGCGGACTGAAATGGTCAAAGACTTCAAGAGGCAGATGAAATAGTTCTTGAAAGTTGCCTGAGGATTCAACTGGGCAGAAGATGGAAGTAGGGAATCCAGCAGGAGTACAGTAAACAGAGGCAAGCATGGGAAGGGAGGGGGGGGGGGGGCGGCTTTGGCAATGTTGTCAGTTGGACTGGCCAGGAGTTTCTTCTACCACACGTGGTGGCTTCTCTATGTGAATCCTGGCCATATCTGACCCAGTGGGGCACTTCTTTGACTCTCAGATGTTCCTGAGAGGACCAGAATATAGCTACATTTTACCTTACTCTCTAAGTCATTTTGAGCCTTGGGATTCCAAAAAAGCCACTTTGAAAGCACTGATCCTGCTGACAGACTCCCATGACAGCACACCAATCTCAGAAAATTTTCTCCCTCAAGGGTCCACTTCTCCCCTTCTTTAACTGCCTCCTAACAGGATCTCTCACTTCCCTCTTCTGCCCACCTCACCAGCCTTATTTCACCCTACCCTCCATTCATTTTCTTCCTTTTCCCTCAAGAGGCTTTGGACTCCCAGATCTCCTAAAGGGGCATGAATCCCTGGATAAGTACATGGTCATTAATTGACAAAGAGCTTTGGAGAACTTTTTATTGTTTAAAAGTCATAATTGAAGCTTCAAAAAACATACAACCCAACATGTCCCACCCCCATACCCCTCTCCCCAGAGGAGAACATGGGGTTGCCCCCTCCAATCCTGCTGGCCAGGACCCTGCCCTGGGGAGCCTGCCTGCCTGCCTGCCCTCCATCTGCCGAGCCATCGGCTGGAGAGAGGCTCTGTGGTCGGGTGGGGGTCAGTCCCCATCCCCCATCCCTGGACATGCACAGTCCGTGAGACACTGTGGGGGAGGAGGCTCTCTGGAAAAGGGGGGCCACAGAGGGGGAAGACAGAGCCAGCCCCCATTCACCCCTACCCCTCCCCAACTGCCCCTTTCAAGGGAAGCTGTCATCGTCATCTTCAGCCATCTCTTTAGCAAACTCCAGATCCTGCTGTTCTCGCTCCCGCCGCTCCTGGAGAAAAAGGGTCAAGGGATCAAAGTCTTGGGCTACATGGAATCACTCCTTCCTCTCCCAACTGCAATAACTAATAATGAATATGTAGCCTGAGGGCAGCAGCTCCAATTATCCCCCAATATTTGTGACTCTCTCCTCCCTGCAAAGTTTTTACTAAGATATAAGGGCTTACCTCTGCAGACTCAAGGTCCTTGTTATAAGATTTGGGAGGGAACCTCATGGCCTAAAGAGAGAGATTGTCAAGGGTTAATTAAGATTCCTCAGGCTGACCCAAGTTTAAAATATAATAAATCTAGTGTTTTTCAATCATGTCACTTTAAAGAAGTAGAAAGAGTGATATACTGATGGAGTGTGAGGTACATCTGGATAGCTGAATTCTAATTCTGGCTGTTATACCCACTAGTCAATAAAATGTAAGCTTTCCAGGAGCCAGTTTCACATTTGTGTTTTTACTTCCAGTGCCTTGCAAGGTAACTTATTAAATTCTTACTGTGTTGCAAATATTGTGTTACTTTATGTAAGTCATTTAGGCTCTATGGGCCTTAGCTTGCTTATCTGCAAAATAAAAAAATTGGATTAGATGACCGTGAAGGATTGTTTTAACTCGAATATCAAAATTTTTGTACCTGAGCTGGGACTAAGGAGTATTAACCAACCTATCCTGAAAGCACCTGGAAAACAAGTATCTCAAAGACTGCTGGCTTCCTGGCATCAGTTCCCACTGCAAATCTTGGGATGCTCACCTTGACAGACATATTATGGATGTCTAGACAGAAGGAGATACGCTGGTGGAAGGCCAACTGAGGCTCTCGGGTAGAATAAATGTCGATCATCTCCTTGGACTGGACATATCCCTTTTCGTGATTGATGCTAGCCTCTATTACACCATCCCGGATGGCCTATACACCCCCCAGCAAGAAAGAAAAGGAATCATCAGAAAGATCTTTTAAATCCCTTTAGCCTTGTGCTTTCACGTTCCCATTGTATTCTCTCATCTTGTTTCTGTCTCTGGAAGAAAATCAAAGAATCCATTTGACTACATTGGAACAACTACTGCAGTTCCTTCCAGGAAAAATGACAATGCTGAAGACTATTCACCTTTCCTTCCCATCCCCCAACCTTTAGGAAGATAATGTTTTGGGCCACAGTTTGGTCTCTGACTCATTCCCACCTTGGCAACAATGAACTCTGCATCCTCTGGGCTATCCAGCTGCAGCTTCTGGGCAATGTCAGCCAGGGAGATTCGGGAGTAGGAGAGGCTGATCATGCGCACACCTGGGAGAGGAAGGGGCAGAATGAGCACAGGCCTCACCCCCTGGCCATCTCAGCACAAGCTCCTTCACCAGCCCCCCAAACCTAGATCCATACCTGTTTTAATCACATTGTGTCGCAGTCGTATGATCAAGGTGTAGGTCCCATCTGCCTGGAACTTTTCCCCAAACTGATCCAGGACCAGATTGAACTTGGCTAGATTTCCTGTCCTGACAGCTGATAGGAGATAAGAAAAGTTGTAACATGGAAGGAGGGGCACAAATCAAAGCAAGACTTCCAGGGGTCTGGGCTGGCCCAGCCCTACCTTGGGTCAGAAGGAAGTAGGGCATGAGGGAGCGCTTGAGTGAGGGCTGACGGAACTGTAGTCGATCTGGGATCTCCCCTAACAGCAGTTCCACCACAATAAGCAACTTGTGCACCTGGGGAAGGAACGGAGAAATGAAAGCTACAATCTTCAAGCGACAAACACTGGGTGGCAGCTTAGTGCCACGGAGGGGCAGAAAAGGTGCCAGGGAGCTGGCAGCATCTGGAGGCAAATGTTAAGAACCTCAGGCACATGGGACCTGCCCATCAACTTAATTTCAGTTGGTCATAGGAAGTTTTCTACCCCCTGCTGATTTGAGACAAAAGTTCTATGTTCCCATCTCCCATCTATATGTTTGCTCAGCACCTCAGTCTTCAGAGAGAGTGAAACAGCTGCTCTCAAGACTACTTGTCAGTGGAATGGGAGGCATTCATGGAAGTGGAAGGAACATCAAAACTTATGAGGTTTAAAGACCTGCTAACTGCTAGGCAAAGGTCAAGTGGACTGGTAGCTTAGAGTTGTCAGAGAATTGGGAAGGCTACAGATGGGAGGTTGGATCTGGGGACACAAGAAAAAGGTGGCTGAACTGGAAGGTATTAGCTAGGGAATGGGGACAAATAAAGGTAACTTTAGTAGACTAAATACCATAAATGTGATACCCTGAATGTTAATGTGGGATGGAATTGGAGACTGAAGGACAGGAGCTGAAGTTCTGGGGCATCTGGGAAAGGGCTATGGTATGGGCAGGGAATAAGGGTGGTGTCATAAACCAGTTGCATAGGCTTTAGAAAAATTCAATGCTGACTATCTGCCTCTCCCTTCAATGAATTAAAATAACTTTTCTCCCCCCCGATTAAAGTTTTATATTTCCCATTTTTTAGTTTTTAAAATGAGTTATTAAACATTTTTGTTCTATTCAAAAAAGCCTCAATGAGCCTGATTTTAAGTTGCTTTTTACTTGTCTGTGAATCTTAACTGAAATATCACTGTCAGTGGAAATTGAAAGTAAGTTTCTCCTTCTTGCTTCCAGTGCAGGGCCACAGAAAGATAAGCAAAGCAGAAAAACACTACAGGAGGAGTGGATACCCAGCTATCCCCTTGTACATGTGAGAAGTGGACAGGGGTCCAATGATTTGGACTTTTTCAATGTACTGATCAGTTGTGCTGACTTTTTTTTTTTTGTCAAAGAAACAGAAAATATCCATGAAAATTTAGTTAAAACAACAATTCTCTCTTCCTTTGTTATCTGAAGAATCTGGAAAGATAACTGAGAGAGCTGGCTTCCTGACTCACTCGATGCATGGCCTCATTTGGAATCATAGATCTTGTCCCTCCCATCTCCCTCTAATCATTTACAACTATTTTCTTTGTGCCTTACCCCATGATCTTTTACCCCTATATTTAACGGATGTTAAAAGCTAAAATTCTATAACTGCCTGTAGTTTGCAAAGAAACTTAAAATATTTCTATTTTTGATGTTAAGCTGCCTGGTACTTTTGCATCTACTCTTCCTTATGAAATATTTTCTCCAACTTCTTTCTCAGCCTGTCAAAATTTTACTCATTCTTCCAGGCCTAACTTCCCCATAAAGTCTCTTTGGTAATCTGTCTATACTCACATTGCACTAGCTTATATGATCTTATTTGATCCTCACAACAATCTAGAAATAGACTGTATAAACCCCATTTTACTGATTAAGAAATTAACGTTCAGGAACTTGCTTAAAGATATAAAGTTAGTTAGTGGCAGATTTGAAAATTGAACCCAAATCTTCTAATCCCAAATTTGGAGTTAACTAAGGGCAGGAACCATGTCTTACATTTCTTTTCTTTCTTTCTTTCTTTTTTTTTTTTGCTTTTTGCTGAGGCAGTTGAGGTTAAGTGACTTGCCCAGGGTCACACAGCTAGGGAATGTTAAGTGTTTGAGACCAGATTTGAACTCAGGTCCTCCTGACTTCAGGGCTGGTACTCTAACCACTGCGCCACCTAGCTGCCCCCCCATATCTTACATTTCTATATCCCCTAAAATGCAAAGAACATATTAAGTATCAAACATCTGTCGATTACTAAAGATCTTACAAGGCCAAATTTACTTCCAGTCTGGGTCAGGTTAGTATTAGAGAAAAACTATCCTGGCCATAGAGTACACCTCTGGATTAGGCCAATCATCTCCCAAGAACATCAGCCTGGTCAGCCCTGATCCAGGTAAGGACCTATGACTGGATTACAGTAAGTAGAATAAATGGCTCCAAACTCATTTCTCAATGATTATGAATCAGGAACAGCATCCTAAAATGCCTTTAAAATAGTAAGCTGCTTCTTTTTTTTTTTTTTTTTGCTGAGGCAATTGGGGTTAAGTGACTTGCCCAGGGTCACACAGCTAGGAAATGTTAAGTGTCTGAGACCAGATTTGAACTCAGGTCCTTCTGACTTCAGGGCTGGTGCTCTGTCCACTGCACCACCCAGCTGCTTCTATAGTAAGCTTCTTAAAAAAAAAAAAAAAAAAAATTAAAAAATTGTGTGTGTATAACATGTATAATTCCCCTAGAATAGTGTTATATATAAAAAATGTTTACTAAAACTTTAATGAAGACGTGGGGGACAATCAAGAATAGAGGGGAGAAAAAGAGAGAGATGGAGCAAGGGAGGAGAGGCATTGCTTCTTACTGTCTGTTTGAAGCCAACAGCTGTGTGTTGGGGGGCTTTGCGCAAAGCATTGGTCATCGTTCTTCGGGCCTCTGAGTATTCCAACTGGATGGCTTTGATTCGCCCTGCATATATGGGGGAGAAGGGAGGGAGAGCGTGAACCCTCCCAACCCCTCCTCTGATCCAAAGCCTCTAAACCCCTTAACTGAAATGTCCTCTCCCACGTGCTCACTAGGGAACACCACAGCAGGAACCCACTCTCCTGGCAGAGGTCTGGCATGTCCCACAGCTCCTTCTGAAAAGTAGGTTAAGGGTCCCCTTGCTTACCTGTGTAGTAGAGGTATCTTGCCCACTCATTGTTGTTGGCTTGCTCAGGGAACACGGACTTGGATACCAATTTCTCAGCCTGGTCATACAGGCTGTAATGCAGGTAGTTTCGCAAAAGGAGGTTAAGCAGAGTGGCCTGGCCATCTGCATCATGCCTAAGGGTGGCTGTCCGTAACCGGGCATGCAGGAAGCTGCAGGGAGAGGGTCTGTGAGTGCTGACTAGATCAGTTCCTCTAATTAGTCATTATTTTTCCCCTTTAGTACAGATACATGCAGTTTACCCCTCCTCACATCTCCTAGGTGTTGCCAGGAGCCTTTCAAATAAAACTGAAAAGCATCTTTTTTTGGCATCTGACAGCCTTGCCCCTCAGTTCTATCCAGAAGTAACAACCTGTGGTTTCAACAGACTAAAAGGCAGGCAGCATGGCAGCCCAGAGAGTGGTGGCCAGGTATGGACTCAAATCCCAATTCCTGCCTCTCCTAAGTCCCTAAGTCACAGGCTGGTGATCTGCCTTAGGGACTTCCCAAGTTGTAGAGATCACAGACACTTTGCCTCGTCACACATCAGCAGCCTAACTGTTGATTAACTTCGCAGTCCAGTCAGAGGTCCCCTTACCTGCGCACCACATCCAGCTTGTCTAAGAACTCATAGACACGGGCATGGTAATAATAACACTTTGCTGCCACCAGGTCCAAGGCTCGGCGGTTCTGGGTACTGATTTTTTGCATGAGATCATCAGAAACTCTTTGTGCCTAGGAAGAGAATAAAAAGAAGTGTGAATATGTGTGTATGTATGTACGTAGTAGTAGAATCTAGTCCTAAGCATCTACAGCTTCCCCAGTCCAAGAACCTAGCTACTACTCTCTTATTCCTTGTGCTCCAGAAGAATAATGGCAGGATTGTATACTTGTGGCTGGAAGAACCTAATAGTATCAACAAGGTGACCCTCAGTAATCAACTCTACCTCTCTCAAAAAGTAGGGGATGATTACATCAACATTTGGCAATAATGGGTGTTCCCTTGGTGGAAAGTTATGGGAATGACAACATTGGAGGACCAGTACATTATAAAGTGAAAAACAATTCTTAATATCCCAATGATCAATAATTGGACCCAATTTTTCCAATCATTCTACATATCCTATACGGTTTATTCCAAAATCTCTCATGCCAGTACAGTTCATATAGCAATGCTTGTTGGATCACTGTTCTCTGCTTAATACCTCTTTGTAGCGCTTGCTGTTCATCAGGTAGATGACCATGAGGAGTTGGAGATATGCCTCCACTTCAGGTAAGAGAGGGGCTGAGGCAGCTTTTCCTGTCCTAGGGCGGAACTGCAAATCTGCTTCTGTATCCATGGGCTAGGAAAAAGAGATTGATGCCAGTTAGAAAGTGCCCCAATTAAACTAGTCACTCAACCAACATATAAGTGCTTACAAAGTGCTCAGCATTATTAGTTTAGACATATAAGACCCACTTCTAAGTTTCAAAAGCTTACAACTTAGCAGGAGAAACAAAAACACCATGTATAAAAGCACATGGGAGAGGTTACAATTAACTGCTAAATTATGAGACAGACATGAAATATAAACTACATGGACCTTCTGAAGTCATAAGGCAGCAACCAATTGTTTTGAGGGAGAAAATGGAAATGATAAATTGCCTTTTTTTGGGGGGGGGAAATTAGAAAGAAGTTTCCCTATCTCATCCAGGCTGAAAATGCAACAGGCCTTATTCGACTACTGACTTGTACTGGAAATTTGACCTGCTCTGTCTCTGACCTGGGCCTCTTTGCTTTTAGACAAACCCACTTCAAGGGGACTCACCTAGTTTATATGTTCTTCATAAATCTAAGTCATCTGGTGGTTCAAGACCATAAATATATATGATATACTACTTTGTTCAAAAATTCCCACAACATATTTAGAGATGTCAAGATTCATTAAAATTTGAGAAAATTACTTTGTAACTCTTCCTTTTCAGTTTTTCTGGGGGAAAAAAAGGTTGTTTTTCCATTATTACATCATTGCATTTTCTTGGCTTTCACATCTAGTGCTATGAGTATCAAAGGTTTTCAGAAACCGGAGACCACTAAGTAACTGAATAAAATTCTAGGACTTAGGCTAGATCTTGAAGGATAGGTTAACATGTGGATAAGGAAGAGCTCTGGATGGTTGGGTAAAAGTAAACAGAGATAAGAAGGATGTTCACAGGACAGTAAGAACCTTAGTCATACAAAAAGTCATCTTTTGGTCAAAGAAAGGGGATTTTAAGGCTAAAAAAAGGGCATTTCCTTGATTAATTGAAGGTGTTACTAAGACAATAACTATCCAAGCAGAACTTTATGCATTACCTCTTCACATTGTGTATTTAGGACAATAAGGGACCAGTTAAAATCAAATATGAAAGGAGGATGCGGATGTTGACCTGGTCATGGGGATCTGCAGGGAAGAAAGTCTACCTAATATAAACTCCTCGTGATAGTCTGACCCACTCACCTCTTCCAAAAAGGCGAGTAGGAAATCACGGGTGGCATTACAGGAGGTGAAAAAACCAAGAACAGCCTTGTAGAGAACATAGGGATTAAGACGGCGTGAAGTAGAAGGTAGCATCCGGAGGGCCCGAAGTACAAATCGGGGCTCCTTGCCTGACACAGCCTTCTCCAGCTGCTTCACATGTTCCTTGATGTCTGTGGGAGACCAGAGAAATAAAGATATCTTTTACTCCCCCACTCTAACACATAGTTTGCCCTTCTGCCCCCAAGCCTCATGCCAAAGCACTAATCAGTACCTTAGGCTCCTGGGAAAGTTTCTTAGGAGACTCTCTTTTACACTAGGGGTTAGCAACCTTATTAGTCCTGAGTGTGACTAGTGGGGTAGTAGAATGTTTATCAATACCTTGTTTGCAAATGACAAGGAAAAAAATGAAGATGGGGCAACAAAGGGAATAAAGACAGAAAGGGGGCAGAGGAGTGAAAATAAAATTCATTTGATGATGCCCATTTAATAATGTCATCAATAATCATTCAGTGGTACTTGTGCTATAGAGACTACCTGAAATAGAATTTTCAAAGAGCATAAACCCATACATAAGATAAGCATCCTGGTACAATACTGCCACTGACAGACATGTGATATGTGACCAGGGACAAGACATTAACCTATCAGATCTCCAAACAACTCTTTAGAATTCTAAATCATAGAAAAATTGGCTCGAATCTGTTAAATTAAGTTTCCCACATCTATGAAATCACAGGCCTAATTTAAAAAACATATCATTAGAAAGAAATTTCTGACTTGGTAATGGTTATTAGAGTTAAAAACTGCCACCACCATAAATGTACCAATTGTAATCACAGATGCATCAATCCCAATGTTTCTAAGAGATCAACAGTGGGAAAGAAGAGCAAAACTCAAACTTTTTGGTCTCTTATTTTCTTAAAAATTACCAAGGATCTCTCTTAAAAAGCTTTTATTTATCTGCCTTTTATTTACTGATATTCACCATATTAGAAATGTGAAAACCTTAGTATCATCCTGAAAAGTCGATCCCCACTCCCTTTTTCTCTCCAAGGGCCTTTAAGACTGAATGAAAGCAGTTAATATTGGTTCAAAAGACAGACAGCCTCACACCCATGGAATACATGTGAAATTATATCCCCCCAAAGGGGTATCTAAGACACTGGTAAAGTTACAAATCTGACATTTCCCAGCTATTAAGGAATTCACACAAAACAGCTCTCTTCTACGAGGCAACTGGGGGCAGATGAGCCAAGAACTTGAAGGTCTTGGAAGGAAAGAGAAGAGGGTAGCAAGAAAGGAGGTGGGGTAGGACCCCCTCCCCAAAACCTCAAGCAAGTATGTCCCAAATGGATGGAGGAGTCTGTATATGTAACAGTAGGAAATCTGATGCCAGAATGGACTTGGAGCAAAAGAAACAAGGAAGTGATAAAGTAGAGCACAGCCCTCATTATGCCAGCCTGCCCAAAGCTATCCGGACAAGGAGGAGCAGGGTGGCGTCCCGCCGCCGAGTATGCATGCATGTAGGGGTCCCCGCCAGATGTCACGTCCGTACTGGACCGGCCTCGGGGCGGAGGCAGCAGAAAGACCCCCCAGAGATGCGGGAATGGGTTGGGGATAGGACTGGAGAAGGTGCGCGGAACTAGGGGAGGGACCCTGTCCCGGCTCTGCCCCCACCCCCACTCCTCGGCAGCAGGCGCGGCCCGAACCCGGACCCTCACCCTCCAAGGTGACTGTGTCTAGCTCCCGCTGGGAGCGCTCTGCCAAGGCCGCTTTGCCCTCGCCTTCCCCGGCTGCTCCGCCGGTCGCCCCCTCCTCCTTCATCTCTACATCCAGGGGGGCGGCCGGGGGGGGCGGCGGTGGCGGTGGTGGGGGCGGCTCTTGCTCTCCTCCGCCGGGAGGCTGCTTCGCTTTGTCGGCGCCTCGGCGCCGCGCTGAGCCCTCTTGCTTCATGACGCCCGGAGTCCCGGGGCGCGGCCTAGTCCGGGGGACCGGAGCCGGGGCCTCTCGTGAGCGCTCGCGCCGGGGACCGGGGGCGCCGGACGGGGCCTGTGTGCGCGCGCGGGCTCGCGTCCTGGCGCACGATGACGGAGCAGCTGCAAACCCTTCCCCGGCGTTGGGGCTTCTGGGACGTGCCCAGGCCCTGGGGGCCGATAGCCGAGTAGGGACAGGGAGAAGAAATCAAGTACCGAGCAGAAGGCCTGAAGCTGACGTAACCAGAGAGGGGTGGAGGATCGGGGAGGAGCCAATCTGTGGCTTCCCGCTCCGCCCCGCCCTGCCGGCAGCTCAGGGTTGGTTTGTTTATTTTGTTTTTAATTTCCTCTCAAGTATACTCTCCAGTGTTTGTCCACCAGGGGTCACCTTAGGCTCAAACTGAAACCCCTCGGCTCTCCCACTCCCCTCATCTCTCTTGTCAAATTAGGCACGGCCAATAGTAGCGCTCTCCTTTAATACGTCATGAGTTGCTAGGCATGTTTCTTACTCGATCTTCGGACTCCTAGACATGCGCCTGCGTGTCCGTCTGTCAACTGCCGCGTCCCCGCGGCGCTGCGCGAGAATGGGGAAGATCCCTGTGGAGAAGAGTGGAAGACGAGCGACAAGCGAGGGGAGAAGGCGAGGAGGAGGGAAAGAAACACAAGCGAGGGCGACGGAGCGGGATGGGGAGAATTCTGGGGATGGGGCCATGAAATGGGGGGAGGGGAGGTCCCCATGTTAGTTTGAAGATGCCTCAGAGCGTAGGATTCCGGGACCTCAGAATGGTTTCGGGCCACAGGCCAGGGCCCGGGGGGGGGGCGGGGGAGGGGGACTCATAGGATCCAGGGACCAAAGGTAGAAGGGCACGCAGATGTACTCCGGGAGGGTCGACTTCGCCTTTTACAGGGAGAAGCTGAAGCTCGGAGTAAGGAAGAGATTTGCGATGGGGCACACGTGTAGAGTCCGTGCTAGGGCTTGGATTGGAGTCCATGTTTCTACTGGCCTCCAATTCCAGTGCTTTTCTCATAAGGTCCAGCTGTCTAGAGAACAGATTGGATTTAAAACTAGCCGTAATGGACTTGACAGAGATTGTTAGTCTAGGGATTTTAATATGGAATAGAAAGATTTCCGAGGAGAGTTTATGAACTTGGATGGGAAAAATAATTTATTTTTATAATATTTTATAACAAATTTACTTTAAACTTGTTATCTATTATGTGCTAAATGACACGTAAAATATTAATTACATTATAAAATATCTTGATATAATATGTTGATTATAATATATATTATAGAATATATTGACTATAATATATGATTAGATATAATTAGAATTTGAAATTTAGCATTTCCTGTAATTATAAATGTAGGTGACAAATCTGAGCAGTATATAGGCCTCACCAGATTCCTACATGACAATTAAAAGATTAAGAATCCTTGGTCTATTCCAACTCTTATTTTTCAGAGGAAAGATGAAATTGAGAAAATGAAGTAACTTTTCTGGTTCACTTCAAATCCAGTGTTTTTTTCTATTGTACATTATATTCCCCATCATTCCTGCTCTCTATCACCAAGAATCCCTTACAGGAAAGAAGGTCCCTGAACCTGTTTTTTCAGAGTCCAAACAGAGAAAGATTCTGATTTGTGGTATTTTTGTGTGTATGTGTCTGTATAATCCTCTGGCCCAGTGTCCATAACAACTGGGCTCATATGAACCAAATCTAGTCCTGGGAGTCTTAGTCTCATATTTGATATTCATACTCTTGAGAAAATCCCCAAAACAAAGCTTAAATATAGTTTATGTCTTAAGGATCCTCAAATCTATATATCTATGCTTGACTTCTTCATGGGCACTCAATCTACTAAAAGCATCCATGAGTGTGGATGGCTAGGTGTTTCATTCCACAGAAAATGGGTAAGATGAAAAAGCCCAGGAATTGACCTAGAACCATAAAGCACTCAAATAGCCTTTTAAACTTCCTATGGTATTGACCATATTTCCTGGTCACTATCTAGGAGCTCTAGGCATTCTTTTTGATGTTTAGTTGGTGGAACTGGATGAGCTACTCAGGTAAAGAAAGGCTGAATCAACTCAAGGTTTCTTCAGTGCCTACACTTGTCGATAATTCGGCTACTATGACTGAAAAAATATTTTCCTAATTGTTTATGACTCAGTCTCATTTTGTTCCAGTATCCCACATAAAGTGGGCTGAATCTAGGCACTGGTCTGAGTCTAGGTTCCACCCCAAACACAGTGAGATAAGCACACTTTGGGGTGAGTGAACAAGCAGGAAACCTGTACTGTCTGAGCAACACTTAGAATCTGGGCAGGTTGGGATGGTCTAGATTTCCTGGTCCTTCAGTTTCTGGGGTTTCTTATGTTTTTTAATAAGCATTTTTTAAGCTTTCACTTTGTACTAATTACTGTGCTTTACAAATATCTCATTTGATCCTCACCATTATTCTGTGAGTTGGGTGCTATTGTTATCCCCATTTTACAGTAGAAGAAACTTGAAGCAGGAAGAGGTTAAGTGATTTTTGCTCAGAATCACAACTCTAATAAGTATCTCATACTGGATTTGAATTCAAGCCTTTCCTGACCCCAGGTTCCACCTAGTTTTAGTTATCCTCTTTCTTTTCCAAAAGATTTGCTTTGGGGAAAAAAAAAAATCTCTATTTAGACCAATGTTTGAATTCTTGAACTTAGGAACTCTTGAACTTGAGATATTCTGTAAGTCAGCACACAAAACTAGGAAAGTTACAGATATATGGGGAAGTAATAAAAAGAAAGGAACAAAAAATATAGAGTAAATAGGATATAATGGAGAAGGAGAAGAGAGGAGACCAGGAAAAACCTCTTGAAGGAGGTAGCCCTTGAGTTGAGTGTGGAAGGAAGCTACAGATTCTAAGAAAGGAAAGAGAGGAGGGAGTACCTTCCAGGTATGAGGTATAGTTTGGACATGGGCACAAAAATGGACAATTTTGCAGGAGGAATAACAAATAGACTCACTTGGCTGGATTATAGAGTGTATTTAATATTCTTGGAAAGTCAGGTTGGAGCCAGATTGTTAAGGGCTTTAAATGGTTAACAAAGGAGTTATTTTATCCTAGAGCCCAATAGCCATTGGAGCTTTATTTTTTATTTTATTTTATTTTGCTTTATGAGCTGGGTAATAACATGATCAGATCTTTGCTCTAGGAATATTAATTTGGTAGCTATGTGTGGGATTCAAAGAGGGCAGAGAGGCTAGTAGAAAGACTATTGTTATAGTCAAGATGAGAGACAAAGAGCACTATTTCTCTTAACAGATGGTGGTAAGATGCTCAAGGACTATTTGATCAATGAATGAAGAGTGAATGAAACATTTAGGGAATGAGTATGCTCAGTTTGGTAGGAAATACTGGGGGGGGGACAAAAGACAGGATTTTTATAACATTAAAAGTTTTTAAAATTAAAACATTAAAATATTCTTATTGATCTAGGCCAAAACTTAAAATTTTTTCTGCTTTCTAACTCTAAATCGGAGAAGTTTTTACGTATATATTCAGGTATATAGATACATAAAATAGATAAAGAAATTAAACATTTAATGATAAATAATAATTTCTCAACTCCCACATTCAGTTACAGGACCCCATATAAGGTTGTGACCCACAGTTTAAGAAGCTTTGGTCTAGTCCAACTCTTATATTTTAATAATGAAGAAATTGGTGTTCAGAGTGGTTAAGTGATTTGTTACAGGTAGTTCAGATAATGTGTCAAAAGATGTTGTCAAAACACACTAGGAATTTTGGTGTAGGTGGGCAAGAGTTATGAAGAAAGAAAAACTAACTTTATTATTATAATTTATGAGTCCTCCACCCTTTTAGATTGTTAGGTTCTTAGCTCATTTGTTTATAATGATTACATCAAAAGGAAAGAGCAACCAATTCAGCAGACAACTACACATTACATCATGAGCAATGTAACAAAGTTTTGGAAGATATTCAAGAGTGGAGGAAGATTGATACAAAGCATTTGGAAACTGGTCATGAATTCTTAGGGAGTGAGGAAACCAATCTTAGAAGAGGGGAAAAAAAGAATGGAGACTTGATTCCTTTGGTTCACAACCCTTGAAGAACTAACCGTCTAATATGACTTAATTTTGTTTTTGAAATCAATGGGCTTTATTTCAACACAATCATTTCCAAGAAACCATCTTATCCTTCCCAGCAATGATACCTTCCCTTACTGAAAGGTAAACAAATTGGACTTCATATAGTAAACCATTAAACCATTCCAATAAAACATTTTCAGACTACCTTAATTTTAGTTTATCCTGTATATATCTTCTTTGACCATAGTTGTTTGCATATTCTCTCTCTCTTTAGATTATCTTGAGAGCATAGGGACTGGTTTTCATTTTTCTTTGTATTCCTAGCACTTAGCACAGTGTCTAGCACATAGTAAGTGCTTAATAAAGCCATGTTGATTTGTGTATTAGTTGTGGCTTCTATATTTTTATTTTTGAGTTTTGTTAAAACCCTAGTTAAGGCATTGAGGTTGTTAATCTAAAGCCTTTTATTAGGTTTTAATGCCTACTCCGTCAGCCTTTTCTCTTTCTGATGCACAACCACTTCTGATCAGCCTGAGCAGGGGTCACAAGACTGAATGATGATAAAGACTGGATCCTTAATAATATAGTGATTGAAATTTTCTGCATTAATTTTATATGTGTTTTCCCCTTCATCCAGTTTAGACTCTTAATCTGTCAGTCATTTTGGAAGGTGGTAGTGCTGCTGCTTCTGAAGATAATGTCCTACCTTTGTGTCTTTTGTCTTTCATTTTTAGTATCTTCTCCCTTTCTAGTCTCATAATCCTAAGATGGATCCTGATTGTTTTCTTTTTGAAGATGTTTCCTGTTTTTGGATCTGACATTTCATACTCCTTCAACTTCTGCTGGTTTTTGAGGAGTGGTTCTTTTTTTTTTTTTCCCCTGAGGCAATTGGGGTTAAGTGACTTGCCCAGGGTCACACAGTTAAGAAGTGTTAAGTGTCTGAGGCCAAATTTGAATTCAGGTCCTCCTGACTTCAGGACTGGTGTTCTATCCACTGCACCATTCAGCTGCCCCCGAAGTGGTTCTTAAGATGTTCATAGAACATTGGTGTTTACTCCAAGTAGTTTGTAAAATACTCTTTTTTTATTGTTTATAATAGTGTCTGGTCCTGGGACCTTTTTTCCTTCTGCATTGCTTTTCTGGTTGAATAGCTGGGGAGAATAAATTGTGTCCATTAGAAGTTATATACAGTGATGGTTTGGGATAATGACTAGTGTTAAGGGGACAGAAAAAAAAAAAGGAAAGATCTTCAGAGAGCAGTCTTGACAACAGGGTAGAGAAGTAGGATTCTAGAGTTGGAGTTGTTTGGTTTGTTTGGTTTGCTTGGGGTGGGGATGTTAGGGCCAAAGATCTCTTGAATCTTGTCCTGACTTCATCTGACAGACTGGTAGATTGACTTGGGGAATGTGGAATGGCAAGAAGTTGAAGAGAGAGAAAAGAAATCTAATCCTCACTTTGTTCCTCATGGGAAGCAGCAAGTCAAGACTGAATTAGATACTACTAAAGTCCTTATGTTTGGGTGTGACTAACAAATCTTTGGGATTCCAATTCAAGAATATTTTCCTAATTTTTAATACAATTTTTTTTTTGAAATCCTGAAAACCACATGAGATACATATTGGAAAGCATCATACAGACAGTTTTTCAGGTATCTTGGGTAGGAACCATGAGTCAAGAAAGTGAGAAAATCTTATAAAGTAACTATAGGCCCTTTGTGTAAATGAATTTTTTACAAAAGATCTACACAATATATAGGCATTCTGACATACTATATTTCCATTTCTGGCATGAATTAATTATTGACATAATGATAATTAAAGAAATCCTATTCTTGCTATTCTAAGGAGATTTATTTTTGGGGGGAAGGGCAAGTAAAAGTAGGTGTGCTAGGTAATATGTTCCCTTGTCTAAATGATCTTTAGGTTTTTAGGTTTTTTTGTTTTTTTCTAAAGGAACCACTTCTTTTAGAGGGTTTAAGTTTCAACTGATAGACAGTGGTGGGGAGGCAGAGTCTAAATCCCCCATATGAGTGAAGTTTCTTTCATCTTCAGTAACACTGTCATTTGGTGGTTCTGAATCTTATACCAATAAGAATAGACAGAAAAGAGTTTGAGGGAAGATAGTCTAAAAGAAGAGAATCGGGAAGCAGGGGAAAGAAGAGTTTAAGACTGTTTGGTTAGCAGCTGGAGGAAGGAGAGGCTGGCATACAGAGCACAGAGCTGGGGGAGTGTGTCAGGGTCCCAGTTATATTTGAAGCCTGATCTCTGCATTTCTAGGCCACTCAGCCCCACCAGAGCCTCAGTGAAGGTCAATTCCTCATCCCCAAGAGAGGATAGTAGCTCAGGCTTCAGGGGAAATAAACCTTCCTCAGTCTTTGGAAAGTTATGCTCCATAACATTCTCCACCTAGAAGGAAAACAAGGTAAACAAAAGGAGTTGAGTCTTTGTTCTGCTCCAAAGACACATATAGTTCACAAAAGACCTATTTTCCTTCTGCCCCCTCAGAATTGGGCAATGAAACTCAGAGATTAGCTTAACTTCACACTGCTTAACTCTTCCTGTGAGAAGTAACAGGTATGCTGTTGCCACCCTGTTCTTGGATTGAGGGAGGGACTCAGAGAGAAGGAGGAGGAAGCACATAGTACAGTGACAAGATTGCTAAATTTGGGAGTCAAAACACTTGGATTTGAGGCCTTGCACTGTCATGTATTAACTATGTAACCTGAGGCCAGTCACTTCTTTTAGGGTCTGTTACATCATCTTATCAAATGAAGGACTAGTAGATCTCTGAGGTCTCACTTTTAGAGTGGGGCAGGTACTTCTACACCTCCTTTTGTCATTAAAAAATCATGTTTTCTGTTAGCCATTGAGGTCGGTGACCACCTTTTCCCCAGCTCTTCTGGCTGGGCCCATTTCCTCTTACCAGTTTCAGCTGCAGAGGTAAGATCTTCATGTCGATGGACTTTTTTAGTAGTTTATGTTGGGCTTCACTCAGCTCTAGAAATAGGAAGCATTGTTATGCTATTGGAAGGGCTTTCTCAGAGACTTCCACATGATCTTGGCCCTTATACCTCCCTTTCTGGGATTCTTTCACATTTACCTGTCAGGGCTCCAAGGAAATACAGAATGCCTTCCACAACATCACGGGAGAGTTCAATGTCTTTTGAGCTGACCTCCAAGGACACAGGATGTCCCTTATTCAGAGCTTCTTCAAACTGTGGATGAAAGAGAAAACCATCTCCTACTTCAAGTTCACCCTCTCTGATTTAGAACACAGCCTTTCGAATTTGAAGAAGAAAGGTTCCAAACTGGTCCCCTTCCAAACCCATTCGAATGATGTGCCCTTCTCATTCACTGTCAACTCTCTTTCCCTCATGGTAAACTTTACGCAAAGGGGCATATGCTTTGGAGAAGGACTTTATTGTTTGCTCTTCTTTAGGAGTAAGGAAGGAGTAGCATTGGCTTTTGAGGTCACCTGGACAGCTTTGAAAAGGATATACTATTCTCCCATCTCTAAATTATGAGTACTCTCCTCACTTTCTCCCAGGACCACCTCCTCTGCCTGTCCATTTCATAGAACCTACCCATCCTCTTAGCCATTACACTGGTTCTCGTTGTCTTACCGCCAGCTCTAGATCTTGGAGGTCTTGTTTCTTCCCTAGAAGGTTTCTGAGGGACTTGAGTAGTGACACCTGGCCTTCCCTGCTCAACTTGTCCACCTCTTGGACCTCACTTTGCACTTCTTTCTTAAGTGACCCAAAATCTTCTGGAACTTCAGCTGTGTGTGCAGAAAAAACAGAAGGCAATTCCTTACCTTACCCACTCCCAACCCCTTTCATCTTGTCCATAACTTGTCCATAAGTTTCTTTTTCCTTAGGACTCCTCCATTCAGATTCCTACACTGTTCTTTAGCTTGGATTGGGCCTTCTTTTCTTACTCTGAGACCTATAAAATAATCTATTGGACCTGATTTGTTGTTTATATCACTTGTCCTAGTTTTGGGAATAGTGAGAGCCCAAGCTGAAGCTGGAGAGGGAGGACTCCCCCCTCCCCTGGCTACTGAAGAGAATAACTTCTCAGGGAGATGGCAACTGTCACAGTGGGACTCCTCCAGAGGGTGATAGGTTGTGTGATGAGGGGACATTCTGAACCATGCACAGAGGCTCTGTCCTAAAGTCTGACAATCCATGGATGTTTCTGATTGGCATCATAGAGGACCTTTGACCCTGGAGATGGCTTAGACTCCTGGGACCTGAGAGCAGCTCTCCCCTCTCCTGCATATTTATAGGAAAAACTCACAAATCTCAGATGTCTGGATAACTGGAATGGAAAAGGAAAACAAATGGATAAGAGTGTCAGCCTGAAACAATTTACCAATATAAAACTCATGTCTATATAGCATGTTGTGGTTTACAAAATACTTTAAATATACATTCTCATTTGATCCTTAAAATAACCATACAGGTTGTTATTATTATTATTTCCATTTTACAGATGAGGAAACTGAGGTTCATAAAAATTAAGTAATCCTTTGCCCAAGGCCATTCAACTGCAGGATGTGAGGATAATACTGAGAGTAAGAAAATATGTCCTAACTCTTTCTAAAAGGGTCCTGTCCTTTTCAGAATCACTAGCTCATCATTCCTAGCTTTTCTGGAAGATAAGGAAACAGTTATAATGGATGGAAAATTTGGTGGAGTAGGGGAAAGGAAAGCACTAAGTATCTGGTCGATGGCAAAATTCACAGACCCTTATAGCAGCAGCAGTTCCAGGCCTTGACCTGGAATACTGAGTAATTAATGGATAAATAGTCATTGTCAATGGAATCTTGGGGACTTGGGCCTCAGAGAGCACACTTGTTAAGGATCTTCCCTAAAGAATTCCCACTTTAAGGCAGCTAGATGGGGCAGTCCCTAAAGTCAGGAGGACCTGAGTTTAAATTCGGCTTCACTTTAACTCTTACTAGTTGTATGACCCTGGGTAAGTCACTTAACCCCAATTGCCTCAAAAATTTTTTTCCATTTCTGTGAATAATTTAGAAATCATGGCTTTTTTTTTTTTCTTTTTGCTGAGGCAATTGAGGTTAAGTGACTTGCGCAGGGTCACACAGCTAGGGAATGTTAAGTGTCTAAGATTAGATTTGAACCCAGGTCCTCCTGACTTCAGGGCTGGTGCTCTATCTACTTTGCCACCTAGCTGCCTCCTTTTTTTTTTTTTTTTTAAAGAAGAATAGTTAAAGCTTTTGGTTTTGGGACATTATCTCTCCTGAGCTCCTAACATTGCCATAGAAAAATGAATAAGAAAAGCTTGGTCTTTTGAAAGTCAGAATAATGAAAGTGTAATAATCTGAAAAGAAGCACACTTACAGGAGAATATTTTCTCTTTAGGCTTTTCTGGATAAATAAAATAAAAATACATCAGCATAACAACATCCATGCCTACTTTTTTCTCAGAAACATTTTGTAATCTACCATTTTACTAGTGGTCATTATGAAAATATACTGTTGGGAGCAATTTGGGAGCAAATAGCTCTATTTTTTGTGAATGTTCAGGCTCTGCTTTTCTGTTGTCTCTGTTTCTTTCTTTTAGTCTAAGAATAAAGAAAGCATCTTTATCCTCTTCTCCCCCCAAAAGTTGGGACTTAAAGGATAGTAGGGGAAAACTGAGGCAATGAGGATCAAAAGAAGAGAGTCATAGAATCATAGATTGGGAGCAGCAGCTCTTACTGTTGGGTCCATGGACCCCTAAGAAGTCAGTGGATAGTTTTCAGAAGGGTTCTGTGACATGGGTAGGTGAAAAAAATCACATCTTTATTTCACTATTTTGGTCTCCTTTGAAATCCTAAGTATTTTATTTTATGCCTTTAAAAATATTCTGAGATAAGGTCTGTAGGTTTTTGTTTTTGTTTTTGTTTTTTTTTTTTACCAGAGTGCCAAAGGGGTTCATGACTCAGAAAAG